>CABFVX010006703.1:0-37246 GCA_902151425.1 Timema shepardi
CATGGTCTAAGGGCAACGATAGTGCTCCGTCACGAATTTCTCTCCTGAGAAGTGCTCCGCGACTCAAAAAGTTTGGGAACCGCTGGCGTATGCGACTGAAAATGAAGGTTTTCAATTCCGACAGCACTCTGACGTGGTGTCATGAGGGAAGCACGCGTGCGGACAGAAACAGGACTTGTCGAATAAACTGTGTAGTTAAGCAATAATGAAAAGAAACAATTTGTTTTTTGATAAAATCTTGGAACGAGCCCAATATAATCTTGTGGCGTGGATATGGCCTGCAGGCCGTAGTTTGGAGACCCCTAACATAGAATATTAAATAAAATGAAGGATTATTAAATTATTATTATAAAAATTCCAGGTTTTCAACACAAATTCAAGGTTTTTTCCTGATTTATCCAGGGTCTTACAAATACTAAGTTTTCATGGTTTCCAGGTTTGCTGGCCACCCTGATGATATATCAAAACTCTCTAGGAGATTGCAAAATAAAAATTTTACAAAGAGGAAAACAAAAGAGGAGAGGTTTTATTTCCTCTGTTTAATGAGTCCCTCTATTTGTTACTATTAATTACTCTTTCCTGCACCTAACATCTTCCATGCATAATACTATGTAGGCCTACCTCAAAAGTGAAAACCAGTTTTCTACAAAAACATATTTTACAGCCTATTTGTTGTTGATAAATAAATTTTCCATATTTACTTAACACCAAATGCAAACATTTTAAAACATTTCGGTTAAGGTGGAAAAAATAAAGGAATAAAAAAAAAATCCTTTTTTTCAAACTATTTATAAAACCGTTTCATTATAAACCTGATAATCCAGAAATACATTTTATTAGTAAAAGATAAAGTGGATGCTCACTCAACTTTTAAAACGTGCAAAACAAAAATGCAGGTGTATACAGTGTCTCCCAAATTAATGTATCCATTATTTCAATGTTCATACCAAACGTAAAAATAAAGGAAGAACAACTTTGATGATTCAGAACGTGTTTACACTTTCATTTGTTTGTCCAGTGTCTATCGCATTTTTTGGGTGAGAAGTGCAAGCCGTAAATTCTGAGATTGCTCCATGCAATGAGTGAGGATGGTCCTTATAGGCGCATTGAATTTTGTCAGTGGTCCTTAAAATTGTGTGACATACAGGATGTTTTTGAAAATTTAATCGTTTGGTCTGGTAAAGCCACTTTCAAAATTAACGGTTCTGTTAATCTCCATAACTGTGTTTACTGGTCTAGGGAAAACCCACACGTTATTGTGGAACGGGTAGAAACTACCAGGGATCTCCATGTGGTGTGGTCTATCTTCCAGAGGATCGATTGGCCCCTTTTTCTTTGAAGGGACTGTCACAGGTGCCCTCTACCTATGAAAATAACGACATCCCAGCTCTTAATCACCTCTTTGGCAATAAAGATATGTTTTACTTCTAACAGGATGGTGCACCACCCCATTATCATCGTGATGTGCGAGAGTTTCTTGATCGCACGCTTCCAGAAAAATGGATAGGAAGAAGGGGATCTGTGGAATCTCCGGACCTAGCACCCATGGACTTTTGCCTTTGGGGTACTCTTCACGAAACCCTAAAAATTTGCGAACATGTGATAAATTGAACATGCCTGTGCTGCTATTCCACTAGCAACAATAACATCTGTTTGCTGCTCTGTTGTACATCTTTGTCGGCAATGAAATGATGACGCTGGTGGGCATTTCGAGCATTTATAACTTTAAGGAAAAATCATGAAATTCACATTATGTTTATAACTACATTATGTGGTAAAATATAAACATTCAACTAGTGGATAAATTAATTTGGCACACACAGTATGTAATAAAACAATATCAAAACTTTGGCAAATTCAAAATTACAGCCATTTTGTCAAATGAAACTTGACCGTAATTTATTTTTACTTTGCTATGTGAAAGGATGAATTGGTTGTTTGTTCCATACTATAATAACAATCAATTAAAAGTAACATGAAAAAGTTTGAATTAAAGAAAATAGGTTTATTAACACTTTCCATGCTGGCAGATTATTGCAGTATTAACTGCTAAATATTGTCCAATAAGATATTTTTAAAATTAATTTCAAATTAAAAATATTAATTTTTTTTGCATGGTTAGGAGCTATCATTTATCTTCTTTGAAAGTGTGAATTTATCTTTTATTCACTTTAAAAGAGGAACTTAAAAAATAATAAAAGGGCAGTTTTTGTGTTTGATTTTTTTTTTCAACCTTATTGATAACTTAATAAACTAAACTATTAATTTCTACAAATTTTATTGATATTCAAACATTGTGATTAATGAATTATAAATTAGTTTGTGAACAAATGTTTGTGTTTCTAACTATAAACTATTTCACTCTTAAATTGCAGTACAGGTCTAATGGAGTGCACAATTGTCAGATTTTATCCGTGGGAGAAAGATTGACAATTTTTATTTTAGAAACTTCAAGTTATACAAAGTTCATACACAGTATGAGAAAACATTTTAATTTCAATGTATGCCAATAATTGTGTATTATTGTGTCTAGTAAATTTATTATTACTATCATCATCATTTTTAAACCCACATTAAATAGACAATGCAAAAAATCAACTGCAATGGGTAGTTTAAAGTTTGAATTCTGTATGTTGAACTTAAGATGGTTTTCACAAGTCAGATAAACCAAATTGTTATTCCTTCCTTTATTCATGGCGATGTGTATGCACTTTTTAAACAATTGCCTAACTTATCCATACTTTGAAAGATTGATTATGATGTAATAGGTTGTTTATAACCTTAGTTTTACATTCGTTTACAACAATTGTTAAATCACTAAATACAATAATCACCAAATCACAAAATTAATAGCTCACAACCGGTAAACAGTCTTCTTAAATATGTTTCACGGCTGTGTTTTGCCTTTACAAGAAGATTTTAGTTCACATTTCCAACTTATGAGTAGGAGGATGAGTCAGTACTAAGTTCAGCAGAACATAGTACTTCATCTGTGTTTTGGCTTTCAGCAACTTTTATTAATTTAAATCAAAAATATGTCTTAAGGATGAGGAATGTTGCTAAGAGTAAGTGCATCAGTATTGCCTGTAACTCTGGAAAACTCACTTTATAAAACCAATTCTAAAGAATTATATTTTTACTGGGTTATTTTACATGCACTTTTTAAACACACTGATTATAGCTACACAAGACTTATAAATTATCTTAATACCAAGAAAAACACAGTCCCTAATAAGATAATTTATCGATAATAAATCTTATATAATGCCTGGAATGGAACCTGGAACTTCTAGCTCAGTTTGCACATGCACTACCTACTGTGGTGAGATGTTGGATTCATGCCAGTGAATTCAGCCAGGATTTGAACTCCAGCCTGATTACTAATGATGACAAAGTGTAAAAAGAGTATAACGCCTAAGTCTAATCTACCACCAATGTGGATAGCTGGTTTCTTCACCCGATATTATTATATGATAAATTGTTGTTGAACATAAAATATGTTTTAAAATCTTTAACATTGTCAACGTAATTGCAACAAAACCCAACCTGTGGAAGTGTACGAACAAAGAAGTATTTATGTTTCCATATGAATTGACTAAATGTACCTGTAGCCAATATTATCACTATTTAAGTGAATGGGATGAATTGACATAACTTTTCAGTTGTCAACGTCATAACTGTATATTTGTGTGCTCAAGTGTGTAAATCAAGCTACACACACAACGAATTCAAAATGCAACCACATAAATGTCAACCCGGTTCGTGGGGGTTGCAAGACAAAAAATAAAAAAAGGCAAATTACCAGGGATCTTTATTTGGCCTACACTCAAAATATGCCAAGCCCAGGTATCCAGACCTAGCTATCTTAACTTTCAGTAAAATGGTGTATTCAACTATTGACGTTGGGGGAGTTGGGATTGAGCTTAATGTAAATGCACAACAAATAACATGAAATTAACATTGGCCTTAAGGCCGTTTATTAACAGAATATATGTAATTAAGTATACACAGCAATATTAAATAAAAGCATTCAAAGCGCATTTAACTAAATTAGTGAATATTCATCGTTAGGAAACATTACCAGTTCAAATGTAACCAAAATTGATTATTGCGAACAATATGCAAATTAGATTGTAAGCAGAGATACAACCTATCATCTACACATTATGGCTATGCTGTTCAAAATATAACTAAAATCACAAGATATTATGCTTGTCTTAAAAGTCTATACATATCACATTTCCGTTTTATAAAACAAAGAGTAGAGTTTTTCTCCTAACTATACACCTGGATCTAATGTTTATTAGAAACATCACTATTCTCATCTAATGACCCGTGAGGCAGGGGTAACTTAGACACCAAAATACTTATTTATTTTCTAGCTTATCTACAAAGTTTACAATAAACTCCTAACATACTAGAAACATATTATGTAATTCCCATTAGCATTAAACATGAACATATGATACCAAACATTATTAGTTATGCTTGGACTCACTACAACTATAAGTATATGGCAAAAGAAATAAAAGTGCAAGAGAGTGTACGAAGATTAACTCAAATAATTTTAACTTGTGAATAAATCATCAAAACTTGGATAAAAAAGTTTAAGGCCATAATATGTCAGTATCCAAAACAAATTTGAATTCCAAAATAAATTTAATCTATCAAATAAATAAAGATGTCAAAACATAATCAAATTTAAGCCCTACATAATATAGAATGAGTTTAGTTGTTGCCAAGTTTTCAAATAAGACAAATTAAAAAAAAAGTCTTTTTCAAAACAATGATCACTTACATGTTGTTAAGTCCCTAATTCCTATTAGGATCAAAGAGTAAAGATCTATTCTGGGTACTAGCTTATATTTCACTTTGAACAGCAGGGAAAAATGGTAGGGAGATATCACATGACCAATGAAGTCATCAACAGCTAAAAAGAAATGGCCCTCTGATCGACACCTACGCACAAAGTCGTGAGGATGACTATGGGGAGGGGTGGGGGGTTAAGGTAGGTAGACCCACGTGATAGCACTTCTCGCTCCTTTCCCCAAGCTTTAGCGCCTGTACGGTGTCTTGAGCTCTTGAACTTGGGGAAAAGCAAACAGGGGTCATATGCCACTTCGTGACTTCATCCTTGTTTTCTTGCCTAACTCAAACGATTAGCAGTGTTCTGTGTTGACGTGCAGGGAGTGTCTGTGATTAGGCGCTGAATTCCTCATAAAATGGGGTAAGTTTAGTCCATAGTTTTTTCAAAAATGAATTTGAACTATTCTTATAATTTCTTTAACATAATATACTCATGTAAAATGAGAAGGAAAAAGTTTCTAACACGACCATTTTTCCATGTTTTGCTTTATATTTTCAATAGGTATAGTGGGTTGTCAATTTTAAGCCTCGAGTAAAATATATCCATTTCAGACTTTTCAAGCTTTTTTTCATAACTATTATTACAGCAACCCTAAAATTAATGACTTTCTCACACAATCGGAACAAGACTTATGATGTGATATATTTATAAACTCATGAACTGAACACAATGTCAATTTTCATAGTTTTTAAAAACTAGCTGCTTGAACATATTTTTGGTAGTTTATATTGCTTTTACTAGATGAATCAGCGAATTTTATATAATATTAAATGTTTATTTAATAGAAATAACATTGTTCATTTTTAGTCTACAAAATAGCATCTCCGCTGGAGAAAAAGGATGGTGCTAACAGGGAAACCGATGGGTTGGAAACAGATGGTAGATGTCTTTAAGAGCAGAACGGACTAAAGCAGTATTTTTTGAGTAATATGTATCTTGAGGAAGCCATCTCTCTAAAACACATATGATTAGGATGACCATACTTTTGCAGAGTAATACTGTTTTTTGGGGAGATGCCCTATTGTCCTACAGAACCAGCGGTTATTACACCCATAGGTACTGGATTTTAGACGACTATTTCTTTTTGAGGTTAAATAAAATATTATTGTGAAATGAACAATGATAGTGCAAGAAACTTCACTCTTGATTTATATATTTAAAGAAGTTGTCTCTTTACTACAAGTTCTATTTGCCAAAATCAGGATATTGGTGGGGAAAAAGACTTTTCAGACCAGACTTCCTACCAAAATCAGTGTATACTTAAGTTTACTTTTTTGTTATCTAACTCTCTCAAATATGTTTTTGATATTACTTATTATTTTGTTTCTAGAGTGGTTTTGCTTTTAATGTTATGTATTTTTAGAACTTTTGTAATGAAGCATCAGTTTGAAATGATTGAAAACCAACATCCTAAATTTACTTATAATCATTAATCAATAAGGAAAGTTGAAAAGAAAGTTAAAATTTATATTTATTTGTGTGTTTTTATGAACAGAGTTTTTCTTGATTTTAGACCATTAGAACATGCAGCCACGAAAGCGGGTTTGATTATTATTAGCTTGGTCGAAGCCTTTAATGATTTACTAGGAAAATCGTTAAATAATATGATTTGTTGACTAAAGGTAGGTCTTCACAAAGCGTCAATACACACTTATAACTAAATTTAAATTTATAAGTAACAAAATAAACGGTTATAAATGGAAACAATTTTGTATGGCATAATTATGAGAGTCCTATACATATTTAGTTCATGTGGTCCAAATTACCTAGGCCAGGGGGGAGGGCCTAGATATTTTTTTTAAATAGTACTAACATGTTTTGCACTAAAAGTAACACTAAACCTTGATCAACACATATTAAACCTAAATGAGTGGTCAAGTGGTATTAGATATTAAAATTGCATTTCACCAAGTCACCATTGGCATAAAGGTCACGATTCAAACCGTGGTCAGATTCACTCGGTGCCCGCAAAATCAGAGTAAATATTTTTTTAATGTGTACTGGTAGGTCCATATTTTAATAAAAAATAAACTTTACCGGATTATGAGCAAATTTGATAAAAGAGAAGTGAACTACTCACAACAAGCCTCTCAACCAACATGTTCAACTCTTCTTGTAGCTGTTTGTCCTCCTCCGACTGGAATAAAAAAAAAACACATTTGAATAACCTAGAACATATTTTCAAAGTATAGGTATTTCCTATGTGTTCCATAAACAACTGTATTTTTGTTTTGTTATCATTAGATTTTTGGTAGGCCCTATAATTAATTTACAATATGGGGTTTTAATTGTCTTTCAATAAGCCACAAATGGGATAATTTAGAAATAAGTACAATAGAGTGAAGAATGGTGTAATCTGATTGGGTTGTACAATCAATTGTACTCAATTGTTAAAAAACCACACAATTATAATCAACACATTCAACTTGAACCCACGGGAACATTTTATAGTTAATAAAATATGTTGTTTTTATTATTATTATTATTATTATTATTATTATTATTATTATTATTATTATTATTAGCACCGCGTCTTACTACCCGTTCGGGTTATACGCACTTACGCTAATGTGTAATGGTAGGGTGATTATGAGATGAAATGGAGGACCTACAGTTTAACGTGGAATCCGAACCACGGTGGAGGCCTGGCATTCCTCACATTCACAAGATGTCTTGTCAGAGGTGAAGGAAGGGTTTGGTAATCAGATAAATCTTTGCCGGGACCGAGGTGGTTTTAATTAGATGTCTTGGTGCCTCTCTGACAGATCCTGCTAATCTCAGTGGAAATGGTTCATTAAATGCATAGCTGCTCTCGCTCTGGAGGATTGTTTAGAGCATGATCAAGCCTATTTAATTTCATATAGCTAGTGTTTTAGAGGCACAACACAATTTAACAATGGGCAAAATAGAGTGAAGACATTCATGTAGTTCGGTATATTATCAATTATTGTAGGCCTACTTGTTTGTTAAGAAACCACAAAAGCAGCACTAACAAGGACACTCAACTTAATCTGAGAGGAAACCATTTAAAATAGCTTCTAAAGTAATCTAGTTTTCAAAAAGAGTCAAGCAAGAATCACTTAATATAGCTTTTAGAGGCATCCAATTTTTAAAAGATGGCCAAAGTAGGACCCTCAAATAGCTTTCAGGAGGATCCAATTCTCAAACATTTGCCGGAGGAGGATCCTGGGGACACCCCCCCCCCCCTTTNNNNTAGCCTTGTGATTAAAGCCCCCCCCCTTTTTTTAACCCTTAATTTTGTCAACTCCCCTCTTCCCCTGGACCAGTGATTCTCAAAGTGGGGTACGCGTACCCCATGGTGGTACGCGGAATACATGTTGGGGTTATGCAATGAAGCGGTGGAATTATTGGACAAGTCGTATACAGCGTACCCCATGGTGGTGCGCGGAATACATGTTGGGGTTATGCAATGAAGCGGTGGAATTATTGGACATGTCGTATACAGATTGCACAGATGGAAACATTGCTAGTAGCTATGTGGTATAGCACAAGATGGACTTTGCAAACATAAACAAGCACAACCATCTCACTGAGTACCCACAGATTGATATTAATAATTTTGTTAGAGTTGTTCAATTAATCATGTCATTTTTTTTGTATTTATTAATATATGTAGTTGTGTAAGTAAACTGTAAATAGACACAAATAAATACATATGTTTTATTGTATATCCATTATTATACTAAAATATGTTATATTTGTACAAGGGGTACGCCAGTTATATAAATATTCCCAGAGGGGTACGTGAAGCATACAAGTTTGAGAACCACTGTCCTAGATAATTAAAATTCCACTGCCATTGAAGTTAATAACTATGTTATATTATTTTGATGGTTTCCATCCATTTTAAGCCTTTCTTTTGTTCCACAAAGAAACAAGTAGTATGACTGGTATACAGGACAAAACTTTTTCATGTCCAATAATAATAATGGCCTTTATATATCTGGCGAAGTTAAGGTGTTGTTAGTCTTCTCTTCACCTTAGCCAGAGCTTAAATACAACATATAGTATTACAGGTATTGTAATATAGACTCATTTTAATGGTAATGATAATAAAATATAAAATTGAAGGTAGAATTAAAAACAAGTAGAAAACCATTTGCACGCTCAATCACACACTTATTCACAGCTCAAGTAGTTTCAAAAAATCAGTTTAACTTATTTAATATGATATTTTGTAGAACCGCACACTTAAAGGGAATTTTGGATGATGTCAGGTAATGAGTCGAGTTATTTAATTTTTTCCAAGACTGCAATGCCAAGACAGTAAAAGAACGAGCATATATTTGAAATCAATGCATGGGAATCTGTCGAGTGGATTATGATTTCGTAGCACAAGTGTATCTATCCTTCAGAAGTAGGAACCATGAGGAGAGTTATTGAGGTTGAGATGTTAATAATATTTTGTGAAGCAATACAAATAAGTTTAGTCTTTGCCTTTCATTTATTCTTAACCAATAGTTTATGAAAATACAATGACCTATGGTCGTGCCATTTTAAGTTAAATATGTATCGAACACATGAGTTTTGTAGTTGTTATAGTCGTTCTGCTAGATCGTCTTTTAAGTCATCGTATACTATATCACAGTATTCAAAGTGTGGCAATATTAAGCTTTGCACAAGAATAATTCACAGAGATTCTGGTAGAGTATTCTTCAACCTTCTCGGCAAATGAAGAAAGGCATAAAATTTCTTGAAAATCTTAAGTCACCTGGTTTGTCTGGTTGAGGTTTATCAGGGTTCAGTTTGGACCAAGAATTTATTGCAGCTAGTTCAATATTTATTCATTGTATGGCTGTATTTTATGAAGAACGGTGGGTGGAGATATATATTTGAAGGTTGTCAGCATAAATATAATATTTACAGTAAAACTTTGAGGTGATATTTACATACAAAGAAAAAAGCAATGCTCCTAATACCGAGTCCTGTGGAACACCAGCCTCAACCGGGGGTCAGGTTGAAAACATGTCATCTATAACTTTTCTGGCAGCCATGCATCTAAATATATTAGGTGAATATGATTATAGTGGTATCCAAAAGAAGTAGCACATAAATCTATATCATTTTTGGTTAGATATTTTTCCTCAATACTTTGAAAACTATACATTTATTTTTGCAAGCTATCTTATCATTTGTCCTAGCTATACAAATTTCAATTATGCTAACAGGGTAGAGATGAGTAATAAGGTAGAATTTAAAGGAAATGTATCCTCAATTGCATAGAGGAAGAGTGGGAAACCACTTAAGAAAATACCTCAGTACAGCCAGAAAAAATTTGAACCCTTACCACCCCATCACCAGCAAACTAGAATAAATGATCTTGACATTTTTGTCTTCATGCCACACCGTTGCAGGTCTAACCTTTGGTCATTTGATACAAAAGAAAAATGTGATGCTTTATTGACTAAAGTGTCAGCCATTCATGCTACAGGTAGGTTCCATGCACTAAAACTAGTTTGAATTAGGACAGTCAATATTCATTCGACAGCTGTTTTTAATACCTCCTTGTACAATATACAACTATGGCAATCTCAAACTAACTATGCTAATATTTAAATCAAACTACCTGAGATGTTAAAAAAAAAGTAGCCAGCTGAGGTGTACAGCAACAAACTGAATGAACAAATAAACATAATCAGAACAATACAACATTTGCCTAAGCACAATCAAAAGGTAAGTACAATAAGGGTTGCCATTAATTTTTAACATTGAAATTCCCTGACCTTTCCAGGTTATCCAGACAAAAATATAATAAATAGTTCCAACAACTCTATATAATGTGGCAGTAATTAGAAAGGTAGCTTAAAATAAATACACACGCATTAGTGTGGAGATAAAATGGGTAAGCCACCCCAAGTGCACCAAACCAGGATTCAAACCTCAACCTTTCCGTCAAGTAGTCCATGCCCCAACTCCATATGAATTATAACCAGGTTTACTAAAGATAAAAAAACTTTAGGGCCTAGGCCACAGAGAAGGAAAGAACAGATCACCAGCCCCTAGGTTAAAAATGTTGCGCTCCTTTTCGAGGCTTTACTCCCTCAATGTTGGGATCGCTAGGTGCGACCCCCAGTGACTACAGCACAATCAAGTGAGCATTTTTGAAACGACTCACTTTAAACTCGAATGTACTAAAAGGCAGATGCAAAATATGAGCTCCTGTCGGCTGGCGGTCACCGAGAAAGCTTCAAGTAGCACCCTCCCACTCCCCCGCCCCTGTCTCTAACTCCCAGCCCCTCGTCATAAAGTACCCTAATCCTGTCACACAAATAAGTTTATTATGTCTGCACATTACAAAGAAAACTTGAGACACGATGGACCTTTTTTTTTAAACTAAAGGACTGGCTGTAAACTGCAATTATTTATTATGGAGCACTGAGAAGAATTGCAGAGTTTAGATATACCAATTTATTTAAGAAGTAGTTAGATATTTTGAAATATTGTTTTCATCAAAATGAGAGTGAAAGTTCTGACCAATTAAATGGTTTAGATTTTAACTTTAAAGTTTAAAAAAAATCGGAAGATATCTTATATATAATCGTGTAAAACAATCCCACAATTTGTGATCCTATCAAAATATGACTATTTGAGAGAGGAAGGCTAGATAGAGATGTCAAACTATTTGCTTTAATCTTAGAAGTACACATTACATGTAAAGATTCTTTATTTTCTTAACTTTAAATTCTAAATTCAAGCCTTCTAGCTGAGCATTTTAAATTTCAAAATGAGTCTACAGGAAATAGGGAAGGAGGGGGAGAGGTGTACAAGTAGGAGGTAGAAAATTAAAATTTGTTAGAAGTGTAGAGGGATAATTTCAAATAACCACAAACACATTTCAAATATTATTTATTTCTAAGGAGGGTGGTGATATGGGGGTTAACTAATTAACTAATTAACATTAGTCAGGCGGATATAAGGATCAACTCAAAAAGTATAAAGGGCTGGATTCTTAAATTTCAAAATGAAGGAGTGGAAAATAGGGAGGGATTTCCCCTGAAAAAGTTTCCAAAGCTATATAAATACAATTCTTGTGAAGGTAGACACTTTAAATATCGCCATGTAATTCAATAGACCTTCCCGGATAGCCAAATAAAGTCTGAAAAAATACAATTTCAAAATTGAAGCCCAGGAAATGGAAGCGCTTAAAATGTATACAACCAATATATAACACTCTTTTTGATGTGGTCAGGTTGAAATAGCTTATAAGATAATCAAATAAGTCTTAAAATCTCAAAATGGAATTGTGGGAGCTAAGAAGGGGGAGGGAGAGAGAGGCGTTTGGAATTGAGAGTAAACTGCCATCTTCCCAAAAGAAAATATACTTTTATGCATGAAAGAAAATTTAAATTTGCCAAGTTGGCAAAAAGACCACCCAACATAACCATACAAGTTGGGAAGTTTGTAATTTCTAAAATTTACTGCTGGGAAATGGGAGTGGTCCTTAAAGTTCCCTAAACTACAAAAACTTGATATGGTGGAACACTAACTTTGTAAAGGCAGAGGAAAATAGTATAAAGTACTAAAAGTAAATGAATACGCAAACTAAAGACTATCTTAAAGTGGATACATTAGATTTACAAATACATAGCTGTTATCGCATATCTAGGAGCGACATAACTATTAAAATAAACCAATTCAGGCGACATAACTTGGTGGTCACGATTCTCTTTGGAAAATCATGATGCTTCATATTTAATATGTTTCTGTAACCGAGTATATTATTTAATTTATGTTCTTTGGTGAAATGTGATGCTAATTTTTCAAACATTTTTCTATGATCTTGCTTAGGTAAAGTTTGCTTTGTCAATGGGGCGCAACGGCCACCCTGTGATTGCGCTCGTTTGAAAACTCAGTTTATAGATTAAGTAATATTTTCTTTCTTAGATTTCGTATCTATTAATTGCCATAACTAGTTTGTGATTGCCATGGTTGGCTCAGGATTGTACGTCAAAGATTGATCTAGTACAATATGAAATCAAAGTGACCAGAATATTATGAAATATATCAATGCCCAAATTTATTTGACACATATTTTAATCAAATTTCTGTTAAATCATATTTTCGCATTATTATTATTATTATTATTATTGTTATTATTATTATTGTATTGATTTTTTAATGCTAGTGATCATAATTTTAGTCTCGAGCCTGTCCAAACTATATAAACAGAACTTTTTTTTACATCTTAGTAGATAATTTTTACACAAAACACTTTGTAACTATGGCTGTGATTAAAACAATATTTGGGTATAGTTAAGAGTATTTTTATATATACTTGAACTGTCAACAATTTTACTCACTTTACTAAACTCTATTTTATTTTGATACAAATATTTATTTTTAAGAAAATCTGCGATTGTTAAATGTATGAAAATATTGTTCTTTTATAGTAAAATAATCTTATATTGAAAAAGTTTTCAGAGTAAAAAATAATAATTTATTTCTATTCCCCTTTACTAAAATTAAGAGATATTTAATTATCCTTACAGACACAAGAAGGTGTTGGAAGAGTGTAATAATTGGACAAAACATTATGATCTTTTTGTTGGGTGATCCTAAAAGAGCGTTTAGGAAAATAAGCTTCATTTTCAGTCTTGATTTTACTATAAACTGATTTAAAACCGATTTGTTAACTCTCATTGCACATCAGTATTAAATAATGTTGAATATAATATTTCCAGTGTTTAAATAAGAAGGTATTAGCGATGCCAAATATATACTTAGGAAACTCTTTTTATTATATTTTCTATGTATTTAACAGTTTTTTTTTTAATTTAAGTAGCATATCCTTGTATATTTTGTATTCATTTGACAACTAAATGTAAAAAATAAATGCAACCTTTACAACATAAGTATTTAATTTTAATTACTGACATATTTTGTGCACACGGGTCATACTTCCCATTACAGCTATCCGCGTATTTAATCCAATGGATACGGAATGAGGAAGGTAAAATGTTTGGGAAATGTGCCCGTATTTGCGTTGAAGGAGAATTATAAGCATATTAGGAAAAAACACTCTCAGTACAACCGATCGGGATTCGGACACTGATACCCCAGTTATTTGAAGTCCAGCCTAACGAAAAAATGAATCCTAAAGTATTGTGACTGCAGAAGCTGGTCACAAAATATTTAATAATTCATTTACAAGTGCATTTCCAAGACTCGTGTCACTTATGTTTAAACACTGTAGAAGCACTGCTATTGTATATTTGGTTCCAACCCTCCCCATTGTTTGCAAAGGTGAGGTGGGGTAAGGGATTGCCACTACCTGAACTATTGTACTAGGAGAGACACGACAGCAACTTTTAGCTCTCACTCTATCAGTTTGTCTTTCCGATGAGAAACATTTTGAAAGTGAGTTGTTTCAAAGAATTCTCACTTGGAAGCGCTGTTATCACTGGATATTTTAAGTTCTACCTGAGTCGAGGGGCGCAACAAATCTCCCATAAGGCTGGGTATCTGTTATTTCCATGTCTGTGGCCTAGGCCTATCATAAATAAATAAACATTTTTTTTACTTGTTTATTTGATGCTTGTTTTTGGAAGATGGATGCATTGCTTTACACACATTTAGACGAAAAAATTATTTCTCGTTGTAAATAGTGGGTGTTTGAAATGAAACGCTTTGGACTTCAAAACAAATATGCATGTAATTTTAGAAGTGAGAAATACTAAAATAACTATGTATTCGAGCATGTGCAAGGGGTCACTAAATTGAAAAAGCAAATTTGCAACTTTTTGATGTGTTAAATAAACTATTTTAATATAACGCCATAATATAATAATTAATTAAAACAATATTTATAGGAAATAACAATAAATCAGTTTTGTCACTATTTCGGAACTTAGAACACCAAAGATCAAATGCCTGCATGCGTATTACGTGTCAAATCAAAGGCTGCGCAGACGCTTTCTCACAACTAGAACGGTGATCACAGCGCATCCACTGATGTTTACACATGCACAGATTTTCTTGGGTTACGTAATGCCGCAATATAGCAATAGCCTTCACTGTGAAGTTCATGCATTACAATCGCAATTTTAATCAATTTTCATGCAGAAAAACCTCAATGTAAAAATAGCATGTTAGCAAAATAGCCAAATACTTTCAAAAATTTGACTTCATTTTTCAAAATTCCAGTTATTTTTAGGAAATTTAAGAAATTCCCTGACATTTACCCGTTTTCCCGGTTTTCCAGATGGATGGCAGCCTTGTACAATGCAATAATTTATGCTGTTGGTGAAACATATTGGAAGAAAAAAATCATCAAAACTGACAAAAGAATATAAATGAAGATTTAAAATAAAATATCTTACAAAAAATATTATAAAAGGAGCATCAAGGTTACCCAAAGAGCATAAATGATAATGGAAAAAAGGAGCCTCAAGGTTAATCAAAACTCATAAATAAAATAATAGACACTGTCACAGAATAGTGGAAAAAAGGAGCATCATGGATAACCAAAGAGCATAAATGAATTAAGTCGGCTTCACAGAAATACATTGGAAAAAAGAAGCATTAGAAATAATTAAAGAACATAAATGAAATAATACACACCATCACAGAACTAAATCACCGTTACTGGCTTCAATTATTAGCTCTGTAACTACAAATATAATAAGTCTCCTTTTCAATAATCTTTGGATGTTGTGTTTATGTTTAGGATTTTTTTTCATCTATATTTACATTTAAATTTTGCAACAAACCAAGAAGGTTATTTTTTTGTCTATTACTTTTAATATGTTGAGTTCATCTTTTCTGGGCCCCTCCTCCCCCATTTTAGATTTCAAATTTTTAAAGTTTCTGGTTTCTGGAATTTTAAATTTTCAAAGGTTTTTGGTGTTCTGCAGTATTCCCTCCTATACCTGACCCTTATTTCAAAATTTTACTATGTCTAGAAGTTTTTAGTTTAGCAAATGTTGATATCCTACCTCCATTTCCTGGCTTTCCATTATGAATACCTTTATGGACATCTGGGGTTGTTCCTTTATCTGTGTGCAATATTTATTTTCCCGCCCACATGGATTTTTTTTTCCTATTAATTTACTTTTGGACAATGACGACCTTTTCCAGACCCTTGTTTTGAAACTTCAAAATTTATAAGACAGTTTGGAATATTTACCTACATGAAAAAGTTTAAATTCTCTATCAAACCAAACCTTCTTTTATTTCTATTAGGTTTGGACATTTTGAACATCTCTCATTTCCTGGACCAAAAATTTTCAGGCTTTAATGGTTATTTGTGGTGTTACTTCTGCCTGCAAAATCTTATATTCCTACTACACCATTAAGTGATGTTTTCAGACATGGAAACTTTGAGCCCCCTCTATTTCCAAGGCTATTATTTTGAAGTTTCAAACATTTAGGTTTTATAGTTATATGAGGTGGTCTTCGTATTTACCTGCAAAATTTTTATTTCATACAGAACTAAAAATCTGTATTTTCTATTAGTTTTGTAAATCTTTAGCCCCAATTTGCTGGCCCCTCATATTTATATTTAAATTTTTCAAACTTGCACAGTTATTTGGTATGGTAGGTGTACCTACTTGCAGAATTTAAATTTCTAGCATACAAGGAGAAGAGTTATTAGTTTTGTAAATCTCAGGCCCTCCCATTTTCCCAGATCCCATTTTGAGATTTTAGATGTGAATATTATTTGGATCCTTTACCTGACCACAATTTTTTTATTTTCTACCATATTAATAAGATACTTTAGAATTAGTTTTAAAAAATGTGTAATCTCCTATATCTTTGCCTCCCATTTTTAAATTGTAATCTTTTCTTATTATATGAACTTTTCTTTCTAGATGCCTGTCTCATCGCATTTTTCCATACATTAATTTTTAAATATTTTAACATTTATAAACTTTTCTGGTTATCTTGGGTAGCCTCTACTTGCCCAAATTATTTGAATTTTTTTATCATACTTACGTAATTTTAATCTCCTTGGTTTTGAAATTTTCTTGCCTTCTTACTCCTATTTCCAAGGCCCCAGTTTTGAAATGTAAGATTTTCAAAATTTTGTTACCTGGAGTTATTTTTTCCCTGCCTTCCAAATTTTAGCTTTCCAGCAAGTGGCTTAGATTTTTATGAAAACGCACACAAATATCCTGTTTTATGTGTATAACTAAAATGGTAGCCATGTTGGGGGCTCCTTAATACAGTTAACACTGACACAATGAACAAAGTCATCATAGACAATATATTAAATAATAACACTATGTTCTGAATTATTTTAGAACCAGGCTAAATATGTATTTTCAAAATTTGAGTCCATAATTTAGGTACCTTTAATTCGGTTACTAAACACCCATGTGAAAAATTAGGCATATGAAATTATATATAAAAAAAGATCATATTCATGTTACATTTCGTTAAAATTGGATAAAAGAGAGAGTTTTACCATGTGTACTTATCTGTGTGAATCCCCTGGCCCAGTCAGTAATACACAAAATAAAGTAAGCACATCTATTCATGATAGTCTAAGTCCTAAGACAATACAATACATATTGAACTTTGTTATAATTTTATAAAAAAACTAAACCTATTTCAAAAATCCTGGTCACAAATTGGTCATATATTTTGTAGCCTTTATAGCTTTTACCCATTAACAAATCAACTTTAATCTTAGAAATAAGCACAAAAAAAACATTTAGTCCTATATTAAAAGTGAGTTTCATTAAGATTGAACAATATTTAAAATCTGTGGTTAAATTTGAAATATCTTGGCCTGGTTAATATTTACAGTGATAACAAATAAGTGATCAAATAAAAATAAGGTTTGAACTAAATTCATCAAACCATAGGCTGTGTCTAAGAGTACAGATATATACAGAGAGAAAGAGAATACATCATTGTAAACCCCCATTTCGAGTCCAGGAGCACATAAAAAGTTAATAAGCATCATGATATGAAGGTTGACAACTTTATCAATTACAATATTTCAAGAAAGTAAAAGAATGTCAGGTCTTAAACATTTATATAAGCCAATTAAAAACATCAAAATCATAAGATACCATTGATTTATAGGTCTAGTTGCTTTAATAACTTCTTGACATCCACATGTGGCTGATAAAATAAATAAAGGTAGTTTTTTTCCCTTACCTATTTATCCAGTCAAATGCCAAGTGGACTTATTTACTCAAATTCCTGTTATTATGATTAAAACTAAAACCAAGTAAATATATTTTGTAAAAGATTATATTTTCATTTACTTTTTATGAGTGTTGTTAACATTAGTTATCTCATATTTCGACACACTGCCAAAAAAGTGGTACCTACTATGTTCAATTTCAACAATATTTTTAGCTCTACAAAATAGTAGCTTTGTTTTAAAAGTTTACTTCAATAAAAAATATTGATTCAGTTATGTTTCATACTTTGTCAGAATACTTGTGGTCAGATAATGACACTTTTAAAGGCAATACTTTTTCAAGCTGTATATCTTCAACAATGGTGGACAGTTTGATTAATTTTATGTGTGATTTAAAAATTACATATTATTAAGCCAATTTTTTTAAAAGTTAGAACTGAACTGTGTAAAATTGATGGAATTCAACAACATAAGTACTATTATAAATTATATATTTATGGTCAGGGCTGTGGAGTCTGAGTAGTGGAGTTGGGACCAATTTTGGGCAGGGTTGGATTCAGTAAAAATGTATAATATTATAACAATATATAGTAATTATATAATTATAATTTCATATTTTTTTATTCATCAGAACCAAGAGTTTTAATTTGGAGTGAAAAATTTATTTTAAGTATAAAATCACAATGCCAAAGAAACTTCCCATGAAGAAATCTGTATTGGATTATTTTACTGCAGTAAATTTATTATTACTAATTAATATACTTCAGCCATTTATGAAGGATCAGAGTTGGAAAGTAGAAACAATAGAGGAGTACCGCCTTCGGATCCCTCCCTGGTGGTAGACTAAGTAAAGTTTGTTATGATTGTGTCAATTTTATTTTTCTAGCAGATTAAACATTTTTGTAACACTCCCACTTTCCAACAATCAGTGTACCTAACACCTGTGGAACCCTACACTTAAATGTTATTTCTTTGACACTCTAATACAAAAAAATGCACCACAGGCAATTTTTTAATCTAATAAAGGTCAAGCCGCCACTGCAGCACTACTTACTTTACTTCATATTTGTAGAAATAAAAATTAGAAAAAACAAATTATGTATTATCAAAATTCTTTATTGAAAACAATGACAGTTATATAATGATAATATAGTATTAAAATGGTAATATTACAAGCAATAGTAATCAACTTAATAAAATGGATTCGATGTGCCTATTTATTGCTACATCACTGTTGAAAATCATGTGTAATTGTTGTAATTTGCAAACACACCTCATATAATGCATCTAATTTGTTCCTGTATTTAGTTTTAGTGTAGTTTAGATGTAGGTCAAAAAAGATGGTTCACAAAGATAGGTGGTAACAAAGGGTATAAGAGTTTTTACGGCTTGATCTGACACTTCCGGGTATTGTGTGTAAGCTTTCAGCCAAAAAGCAAAGTGTTACTCTTGTACAAATTGTATTTTTAAAGTAAAATCCATTGATATGTAAATTAGATGTTCTCTTTCCATCCTCGGTAGACAATAAAATAGAATTTGAACCCAATTATATGACTGAATGTTTTGACACCAGATAATATGATGCTCTCAAACTTTCCTGCAAATTTGATAAATGTTCAATAGTGAAATTTTGAAGTGTTTCATTAAGACTAAGCATCTTTTGAAACAAAATAATTGTTTGTATTTTCAAAATATTGCTCGTCACCACGATGTCTACTAAACTTGACCAATGTAAACTTGACCAATGAAATCCCCGACCTTTTCCCTGATTTCCCCTGATCATTTCCTAAAATTCCCGACTAAAAAAGTATGTCACTTCATTCTAACTCATCGCCCCCCCCCCCCACCTCCACCATTGTTTTTCTATTAATCTTTTTTAAAATTAAAATAATAATAAGTTTTAAAATTTGAATTAAAATTGTTTCTAGGAATTAAAAATATATTACACCTAGGAATTAAAAATATATTACACAGCTACAAACAAAAAAGTGACATTATAATTTACTGATCATTGTACTTCATATTTTGAGTAAAATATCACTTTCCCGGACTTTTATTGCGATTTATCAAATTCCCGACTTATTCCCGATCACTTCAAATTCCCGGCTAATTCCCGTTTTCCCTGATTTTCCCAGATGGTAGACACCCTGGTCACTTATAGTTACATAGATTTTCCAAAGATCAAGCTTTAAAATCATCACGTCATCTTGCTGTTAGGTTTGAAAATATGCGTTTTTGTTCCTTGGAGTGAATTAATGATTTCATTTAAAAGAGAATAAATGTCAGCAAGATATGCTCTACTTTGCATCCATTTTTCATCGTCTATATTACAATACAATTCAGTGTTCCCGACAAGTGAATCAACTCGAAAAAAGAATTAATCTTCATGAACAAATACTCTAACGACTCGATTTGAACAACAAATTTGATTACAGACATTTTTGGATACCAAAAAATTTAATCAAAGTGTTATGAAATGATTTAACAAAAACAAAAATCTGAATTTTTATAAAAAAAAAGTGTCAAAACCCTTGAAAACATTCCACAGAACCCCAAGGTTCTGCGAATCTCGGTTTGAATACCACTGCTCTATATTGTTGGTCCAAACATGAAATGATACAATTAAAGAGAAAATTAAAACTCTAAAAGCTTAATGCAATCATATAACGTTTTTGATGTTGAAATAAATTAATTCATAATAAGGGTCAAGGTCCTTCTACCTCCACCCCCTTCACCATTAGTAGGATTAATAATGTACAACCCACTTCGGAGGCCGCATGGGCCAAGGCGCTACTCTTGCAATAAACTAGACTACCAAAGACAAAGATTTTGGGGTTCAATCATGGTCAGGAGCACTGAGGGTGGTTTTATAAAATGGGTTTCCACTCTCCCACTATGCAAATGCAGATGCACATCCACTAAATTTAAAACCTTTCTAATTCCTAACACACTGTGTAATTATTATTTTTATGATTACTAGCCCTGCGTCTTACAGCCCTTTGGGTTACACGCTTAAGTAATAATTACGCTAATTTGTTTGGAATTGGGGAGGTTGAATTTAGAGGAAGTGAACCCACATTTATGTGGAGGGATAATGGAAAACTTTTTAGGACTCCCCAGTTCATCTGACCGAGATTCGAACCTCGATCTCCCCGTCCTCAGCAGTCTAGCTCAACAAAAAACTGTTGTGTTAACTAACTACGCCACCGAGGTGGGTTGTAATTAGTACATAAGTATATACCCCAAACAGATGGTACAACGCAGTGCTAAAAAAAAGTACACTAGTACTAAATGCCTAGTCTAAAATATCTTATTGAAGTATTTTCAAATTTATAGCACCAACAATCACAATTGTGTTTAAAAAACTATAAATCCCTTTTGAAGTAAATTGAAATTTAAAAAAGATCCTTGCCATATCCATTTGAAGGACTTCACCATGGGCAGGTTGGTCTTGTGAAGCTACTTACATTTGTAAAGGCAATTAACTTTCAGACACTAAGGGCCGTTTGGAAGAATTTCACTAAGTGGATGCTAGGAGGACACTAGCGTGGGTTTGCTTGTGTCATCATAGGTTAAAAGGTGGACCGAAAGTGTGCTCGGGAACACACTATTGGTCCACTAAGCATTCACTAATGTTCTTGCATGCCACCCTTATACTCTGCCAGATTTAAACGTTCATATAAATACTTTATTAGACAGATATGAAACAATGTTGCTCAGAGACGGTTGCTCATTGTTTTAAATAAATTACCTAAATGTTTATAGCAATGACTAAGGCTCTTAAAACACCTAAATGATTAGAACAATGACTAAGTAAGGGCTTGTCAAAATATTAAATAATATACAAAACCAGACTTGGTGGTTGTGTGGTCCAAGGTGCTTGCAATAAACTAGACTACCGAAGACAGGGAAAACGAAGTTGGATCCCGGTCGAGTACACTCAAGGTGGTTTTTCCAAAATTATTTTCCAATCTTCCTCCTAAATTAAACCTTCCTAATCCCTAATACAATAGCAAAGAGTATAGGTGTATAACCCAAACGGGAAATAAGACGTGGTGCTAAAAAATTTATAAAATAAGGTTAATAGTGTAAACTGGTTGCAATACTTTTTTTTATCTACCCCATCTTACTATTTCTTCAAGCTATACATTTGTCTTACTACCCATTTTGGTATACATATTTTAATCATGCAAATAGAGTAGGGATGAGGAGAGTAGAGTTGAAAAGGAATTGTGACAGCATTTACATGGAGGAAGAGTAACTCACTCAGAACATTTGGCTAGAAATTGAACACAAGCCTATTAGCCTGATATTTAATCTGTATGACCACTGATGAATTGTTTTAATAGTAATAAGTATTATGTTAATGTTTATTGGTAGGTAAATTCCAGTGACTTTTTTTTAGTCTTGCATCCGTTTTATGTTTCACTATTGCAACAATGCAATATTCCATGACACCCATATTATAGATAGTTATTACAAAATGTGTTGGTTCACTTCTCGCTGGTCCAGACAAGTGGCAAGTTAAGAACATTCCTTCCCCTTGTCCTGTACCAATCGCGAAAGGTGCTGCAGTAGCGCGAGTATCAAGAGTAAGCCAATCACACACCTTCAATGTTCAGGTGTTTGTCTTACCCGAGCATATCATTTTGTGCTCACACTAACCTTTTGTGTTAATTAGCCCAATAAGTGTATTGGTAAATTGTGTGCTCGTCTCGAACATTAATTTTGTGTACCCGACATTAACCTTTGCTAACACAAATAAACAATATGGTGGTATGAGCACAGGTAAAAACACATGTTCGTCAATATTTAGGTTTCTCTGTGACTTTGGTGATTTGTTTAAATAATACTAAAATAAAAGGGTATGGTACCCATTGTCCATCCCAATTTTGGCTTTATTTTTTTTAATAAATGAAATATTGATATTTGCCATATTTTTTGCAAACATAAAAACGTGGCAAATTGAATAAACAAAAAAGAATTGTAAAAGACTCACCCAACAAGTGATCTTTCAGCAATATTGTTTAATGTGGCCTTGAAATATGGAACTAGAGATTTTTTGTATATGCTCATCCACATAAACCATGAAAATCTAATAACTATCATATTGCTAAGCCTACATGTACTGTATAAAAAATACCTTTATTAATGACTTTTTTATAAAAAAAAGTTGAACAAATTAAGTTAAAACATAAAGTAATTTTATCATCTTCACAAAATCGCATATAACATCCATAACAGCCGCACGTTTCAACTAAATTAAACAAAAGAGCCCATCAAAAAAGCCATAGTAACACATATTGATAACATCATGGAAATAATACAACATAGGCCCTAGTTTATATATTCATTATTATGATAATTTCCCAACCTAGCTTAATCCAACCTTACATGTGTTTATAAATTAATTTTTTAATTATTATAATCAACCTAGATTGTCTTGGGGTAAAGAAAGATCTTGCCTTAGGACCTGACGTTTATGATCCAAACCAGGCAGGGTCGACAGAAGGGCCTGGGGGTCCAAGAGGGGCCGGGAATTACCTGGGATCTCAGAATATGTTTGAATATATTAAAGACTAGCATTCACATTTCCACTACTATTACTATTCCTAAATTATTAGTGAAGGTATAATATTTTTTGTTTTATTGATTTTACTTTTTTCTTATATAAAAGTATAAATTATGTATTTATTTTTTTTCAGATAGGATTGATTGATAAATTTCTTTTTTTAGACAGGCTTGATAAAAAAAATAAAAGGGGGCCAGAAAAAACTTGTACCTCCTGATAAAATTCCTCTCAAAGGCCCTGAAAAATACTCTGGTATTCCGCATGTGATCAGATAATAGAATTCTATTGATACGAGAAATGTAAAAAAACTGAGATCATGCCCCTATTTAATTCCAATGTTTTAGGGACTGTACCACACATAAAAATTAAATTTATCGGATGTTCATGGTATTTAAAAAAATATTATTTACTATACACTGGAATTAGGCCTAGGCCTCGCCTACTATTGTTGAAACAGCCTAGGCACTCCAATCAAACAAGCATTTCAATATTTTGTATTGTGTACTGTAGATTGTATGACTTACCATTTAATTAATTAAAAAGTTCTTAACCTGTTCATTACGTTCTTCATTGTTCAGACAATCCATCCAAATCTTTCACTATTACAACTGTAACTTCTATCCAGAGCTTAGGTTTCACATTCCTGTTAGTATAGTCACAATGGGTCAGGTTCCACATTTATAAATAACTTAGTATCAAGCATTGTTAAGAACTTTAATAACGTTGATTACCAAGTGTCCAATTTCAGATGAGAAACACAGTCTAGGCCAGTGATTCTTAACCGGGGAGTTGTGAAAGGTTTTATGGGAGGCCTCAAAAAAATAACTTGAAATGTTATTTGCATATTACTGAAGCCAATTATCTTAAATTTTACACTTTGGAAAAAAGAATTCGATAATCGTAGGCATGTAAGTATGTCCAGTAGACTCTAAATTTTCCAGAGGAGGGGAGGCATGGATACAAGAAATCATGGATAGTATTAATAATTCCCATCTCTTTACCATCACCATTCAAAATTTGCTGCCCTTTGTTTCTGCTTATTTATGTGAAAAGGGATTTTCCACAATAATGCATATTAAAATAAAGCTGCGAAATCACTTCTTCATGCAAATAGCATTAATACAAATAAAACCAAAATAGACCAATTACTGCAAAGTGTTCAACATTAATTACTTATCAAACCAATAGAAATGACTCACTTATAGTTTTCCAACATTTCGCGTAGAGTTTTATGAAAAATTTATCTTAAATAATTTAAAATGATGTTTTGATATGATTAACAAAATAAGTGAAAAAACTGTACCCGTTAAATACTTTTAGGTAAGTTGCTTTTTGTTTTTTTATTTGTTTATTATAATCAGTAAATAAAGCCATTATTTTAAAATAAATCTTAATTATTAATAGTGAATAACATATCAAAATATTGTACCACAACCAAGAAAGTAAGTCTAAAATAGGACAGATAGAACATACAATCCCCATTCATTTATTTTATGCATCACCCCAAATCAAACCATCACAAGGCTAGTTTATTTTTCTAGGATAAATGCAAGTGAACCAGGATTCAAAACAATTAGCATTAATTTAAGGTAGGTAGGCTTGTATGATGGATGTGAGTAGGCCTGCCTGGAAATGTACATGCATGGATTCATCTAGAGATGGTAAGTATAAAGTGGAGGGTATCATGTGAGAGAAAATATCCACCAGCCCACATCATGATTTAACCTTTTGGTAACCCAGTGAAATGTAGGACTTAATTTTTTAGCAATGTACTCGAATTTACGTGAGGGATAAAGGAAAACCATTTAGGAGAAACTACCCTCTATACCACAATGGGATTCGATCACCGATTGCCTTGTCATCGACAATCTAGTTTATAGCGAGTGTGACGCCTTAGGCCATTTAGACACTGAAGAAGGTGAAAAGTATATTATAACTTAGAATATATACATTTTAACTTATCAACAATTAAGTTCTACAAGTATCCTGGATAAGGATTATGATTCTATTAACTAAATTTTCAAATAATGTGTAGGTACAGGAAATGTGTTGGATAAATATTATTAAACATATTATACTAGTAGGCCTATTAGGTGTCGTAATTTAAAGATAAATGAATAGCTTACTAAATCTGAAAACTCTTCATCTTTCTTGGAGGTGTTAGAATCTGCACTCAATACTACAGTAGAATTTTTATCAACCATTTCCAAATTAATTTAACCACGTTTAAAATAAGTAAACCTGATTTTTAATACAGTGTCATAGATGATAATATAAGATTGCCAAATGTCATGTAAAGATTTAGACCTCCATAAAATTGCCTGTTCATTGTGGACAGAATGTGTACTAATTCAACGATCCATCTACCATATGAATTTTGAACTAGATCAGAATGATAAAAATCACAAATGGATTGAGAGAGAATTAACATGTATATATTTAAAAAAATATTTAAACTAATACTTGAGAAAATTGAACACAGAGCATGGCTAAAAGTAATATAATGACATTTATTCAAATTCTTTAAAGGATCATTAGTTTATTTTTCCTAATACAATATAAAAAGTTTTTAATACTTTTTTTCTTTAATGACACTGAAGACATTTTTTTCAATAAGCCTGGAACACTCTAATTCGTTTGACTTACAATACTACACTCTTGATTTTTCTATGCGTTCCCTGCAGGTATAACCCACATAACCTAGCATTAACTCAACACAAATTTCGTCTATATTCCACTCACGATAGGTTTTTATCTGGATGACAGTTCGAAAATCATATGTTTAGGTTTTGGGTTGCCAATACTTATAAAAGATCACAGTTTTGTTATAAATATAAAGATCTTTAATTACCTGTTATATATTACATTTAAAATAACATAAACTTAAGTTTTCTCATACTATTCCATTTTTTTAAATAATTTATTTTTGTCCAAATCGAAACAATATTTTAAACATAATTAAAAGTACTTATTTTTCGTTTTGGAACGTTACTGATTTTGTGTAATATAGTGCATACATTAATACCTTTTAATACAGGCATCATATTTACTTGGAAAAGAGAAAATTGTTGTCATTTTTTTACATACAATACATGATTTTATGATTATTTTATCGTATTTTGAAATATTTAACTGAATAAAGTATTTTCATCAACAGCTGCGTGTCTGCATCATTGTAAAAAACTTGTTTACCGTTATGTTCAATCATATGGTTTAAAATTCGCCAGTCGCCATTTTGAGGCTATGTTCGTTAGAAGTTTTTGTGAAAGTGATGTTAATATATTTTTAAGGGGAATAAAACTATAGATAAACTTTGTGTCCGACCTCAAATAAATATATAAATAATATTGGCCTAAATTACTGTGGTTAACTATCACTTTAATATATTACCATCTGTTTTCATTACAGTGATCCAAAGTGATAGATGTCAGATGTTGGCGTAGTGATATATTGAGGATTACTTCTAGTAACATTTCGAGCTGTCATTCAGGTAAACTTAGCTCGTGAATGCCTTATACTAGATAACTGGGAGGACCTATTTTGTTAGTCTCTACACCAACATATTATTTTATATTTGGAAGGAAATTAAACAACCGTATATACAAAGTAACGTTGTCTGAGTGTAACACATTAACTAAAGAAAAGTCTGTAATATAAATAAGAATGTAATTTACCCGTGCCAACTGATATACAGTGCAAATCATAACTATATATTTTAATGTTTCAAGAACATGGAAAACCACACAATGTGAGAATGGAACCTTGCGCATCAAATAAAACCGGTCTTTCGTGTGTTATGTAGTCAG
Source organism: Timema shepardi (assembly GCA_902151425.1). NCBI lineage: Eukaryota > Metazoa > Arthropoda > Insecta > Phasmatodea > Timematidae > Timema > Timema shepardi. The sequence continues at coordinate 27,363 of CABFVX010006703.1, forward strand.
CCAGAAAGCTGTGAGTTTTGTTATTCTTTGCTCTCTTTTATTATTTCTGGTACGGTCTACCATGTGATGGTGGCGCTAGGCTAAGTGCTTATTCTAATAGCATATTAAATCTATTAACATCATGTCTAATCTTATAATTATTAATAACCTTCTCAGTACAAACTAAAGTTAAGTTACAACAACTGGCGATGAGTGATTATTTTTTATTTTCAAGAACCCTGAGTTTATTTTGTGTCTTAGTATCGTGTGTACAATTTTTCTTACGCCAACAGTCTCGACATGCCTAAGTTTTCCACGTTTGATTCTCGTCTCGATGACATGTCATATTTTGCCAGATTTGAACATGTCTGCACCACTGAAACAATTGCAGCAGACGTAAGACTGGCTTGGCTCCTAAGATGCATTGGCCCAGTTGCTTACCAGGTCTTAACAGATCTCTGCTTGCCAGTCGCGCTGGGAACAAAGACTTTCATCCAACTAAAGACTCTTCTTGAAACTCACTACGCTCCCACAATATCTGTGTACGAAGAGCGTTCTACATTTAGTTGTCGCAAATAGCGTGCGAAAGAGTCCTAAGCGGCCTTCAGCCTATCTTTACGTCATCTTGCCGCAACTTGTAGCTTCGGAACATTCCTGGATGACGCCCTAAAGTCGCAATTTTATCACAACATCTTGTCGGACATGGTTCGCGACAAGATCAGGAATGAAGAGGGTAATTTCAGCGCGATGGTTGCTCTCGCCACTCGCTACGAGATCCCTGGACCAGCCACTGCACCGGCAAATGTCAGTGACAACCCTAATCTTATCAACGTGGTTCGCCCATATCAGCAGAAGAACAAAAAATTCAAGAAAAAGTTCTAATCCAGTCAAGGAAAAAAAAACCTCAGCTCTCGTCAGGACTCAATCAGCCGTCTCAAAGCGCGTTATGTGCAGGTTGTGGTGGGCCTCATTTTATCTCTAACTGTCCCTTCAAAGATGCGCACTGTCATAACTGTCATTTTAGAGGACATATTGCTAAGGTTTGTCGCAGGGTCAAAAATTCCTCTCAGGATCAAGGAGGTGTCCGTCAAATTCAGGAGGACATACCTTCAGTGTCTGTCCAAGCTACTACAGCTTGTGACTTGTACGTGGTCAACAGTAGTCAGGCACCAGCTCTCAGCAGTGTTCAGTTGGAAGTCAATGGTGTACCTCTCAACATGGAAGTTGATACAGCGGCCAGCGCTAGTCTTATTGGCGAGCCAGTGTACCTTGCACATTTCAAACACCTTCCTCTGGTGAGTAGCACTCCACTTCGTGGTTGCACTGGGCACGAACTAGATCTGTTGGGGGAAACTCCTGTTAAAGTCTCGTATCAGGGTCAGTCTGCTACGTTACCCCTAGTAGTGGTTCGGGGCTCCTTCCCCTCACTATTGGGCATATCTTGGATCAGCCATATTCAGCTGGATTGGAACGCTATCTTTCCCATCAACTATGTTTGGCAGGTACAAGGTGATTTGGTGGGCCTGCTCAGGAATAAATATCCCTCAGTCTTTAAAGAGGTACAATGTGATATTATGGGTGTGGAAGTTAATGTAGTTCTAAAATAGGGGGCCATTCCAGTATTCTATGGCCCTTGAGTCATTCCTATTCCTTTGAGGAATGCTGCTACGAAGACCCTTGAGGAAATGGAATCAAGCGGTTTTATTCAGAAAACCAATAGTCACACCTGGGGAACACCTCTGGTAATTGTTCCCCGGGCCAACAAATCTGCACGGGTGTGTGGAGATTTCAGCGGGACAGTAAACCCTCAGTTAAATCTTGAGCACTATCCTTTACCAGTTATCGATAACTGTCTACTATTCAAGGTTCTGTTTTCAGTGTACTCGATCTTCCCCAGGCTTACCAACAGCTAAAGTTGGGACCAGCTTCTCAGGAGATTTTGACCTTGAGCACTCCGTATGGCCCATACAAGTGCCTTCGCCTTCCATATGGTTTGTCTTCATCTCCAGCCATCTTTCAAAGCGTCATTAGTCAGGTATTTGCCGGTATTGATTGTTTTATTTATTTAGATGACATATTAGTGTCAGGTAAAACAGCTGAGGAGTGCCTAAGTAAAGTTGAAGTTATTCTACAATGGTTTGTAGAATATAATGTCACTGTCAAACTGGAAAAGTGTCATTTCCTGAAGCCAAGGGTTAGATTTTTGGGTCAAATTTTGGATGCCCAAGGGCTGCACCCAGATCAGGACCGCATCCAGGCTCTCCTTCAAGCTAAAGAACCTTCATCAAAATCTGAACTTCACTCGTTCATTGGGTTTGTAACCTTTTACGCAAAGTTCATTCCCAACATGTCCACTTGCTTCGTCCGTTGTATGCCTTGCTCAAGCAGGAGGCCGATTGGAGGTGGGGATCTGAGCAACAAAAGGCTTATCATCAGTGTCTTCAGGAATTGAGTGGCAATCAGGTGCTAATTCCTTACGCTACTGGTTTGCCACTTAGGATGACAAGTGATGCCTCTCAGTAAACTGCGGGTGCTGTCATCTCCCACATCTTCCCCGATGGGGAGGAACGCCCTATCGCTTTCGCATCTAAAACCTTCTCCAATGATGAGAAAAACTACCCCAAGCACGATCGTGAGGCTGCAGATATTATTTTCGGGGTTAATAAATTTTGTAAATACCTGTTTGGCAGACCTTTTGAGCTTTGCAATGACAATGCAGCGTTGGTGTCTATTTTTGGGTCTAAAGCTAAAATGCGACCTCTCACTGCTCTTCGCCTACAACGTTAGGCCATCCTGTTGTCAGCCTTCCAGTATAAGATCACATTTCAAAAATCTGAGCTGATTCCTCATGCTGATTTCCATAGCCGAATCCCTCTCCCCGATCAGACGGAGGTGGAGTCTGACATCTACAAGATCTCCTTGGTTTCCCTGGGACCTCTCACTGCGGTCCAGGTGGCCACTGAGACCAGGAAGGATCCCATATTGAGTCGAGTGCTCACATATGTCCTCAATGGTTGGCCTGATGTGGTGCCCAATGAAGGTCTTCGCCCTTTTCATCGGCGAGCCATGGAATTATCGGCCGAATCTGATTGTTTATTGTGGTTGTCTAGGGTCATCGTCCCGTCAGCGCTTCGTTTCGAAGTCCTGGAGCTCCTCCATGAGCTTCATCTTGGCTCTAGTCGCATGAAGAACCTGGCACGTGGTTTTGTGTGGTGGCCAGGTCTTGATGACGAATTGGAAGCTAGGGTAAACAGGTGTGGTGTTTGCCAATCACTCCAGTCAACGGCACCTCACGAGCCTCTGATTCCTTGATCCTGGTCTACTAGAAGGTGGCAAAGAATTTATATTGATTTTGCTGAATTTGAAGGTAAGACCCTACTCATTACTGTAGATGGTCATTCTAAATGGCCCGAGGTCCGAATCATGAACGAAGGCACCTCAGCAGAGCACACCTGTGAAGATCTGCGCTCAATGTTTGCAGCCTGGGGGCTGCCCGAGGAAGTCGTATCTGACAACGGTCCGCCATTCTCGTCAGCTGCATTCGCTAGTTTTCTGTCTAACAATGGAATTGTACATTCCCCTTCTCCTGTTTACCACCCCCAATCTAACGGTTGGGTGGAGATTGTCGTTAAGACCACCAAGACAGCTGTGATGAAACAATTGTTTGATGTTTCTACTAATTCCAGAACCCTTCAGCATAAAGTAGACGCCTTTCTTTTGGAATATCGCAACACGCCTCACATGGTAACTAAGGTGACACCAGCTGAAATATTTTTGGGCCGAAAGCCCCGCATCAAGCTTTCACCTCTCCACCCGTCCATGGTTCTCAAGCAAAGAGTGAAGGAGGCTCAGGCAAAATTCACTGCTTCACAATCATCCAAGGTCACACATTTCTCCCCAGGTGACCTAGTGTGGGTGCGCTCTATCACTCATCGCAAACTCAAGGCGGTTCCAGCTGAAACTAAGCATAGAGTCTCAAATGTCTCATATCTAGTGATGGTTGGTGGACGCTCCAAACAAATTTCAACATCTCATCTACGCCTCCGAGACCCCAAGGCTGTTCCAGTTGAGTTGTCATGGGAGATGGTCGAGCAGGCCATGCCAGCACCTATGACTACCCCTACATCTGATGGACCAACACCGGGCCCTCTAATTCAGCCACCCCCAGTTGCTGACCGCTCCCGGCCAGCATCTCCAGCTCCAGATCCTTCCGCGGATTACACTCCAGAGACCCTTCGTAGAGCTCCCAGCGTGACGGCTCCAGCTAACACCCCTGTGAGACCTGCTGCAGCACCTCCGAGATTGTCTGCCCCCCGAGCAGCCTCGTCAAACTCATCGCCTGGGGGCGCCCCAGTAACAACTCGCTCTGGACGTCAGGTCATCAAACCCCAATGCCCGGACTTTGTCTATGTTTCGCATTAGTCAGAACTTTGATTGTGTTCCTTTCTTGCTCACTTTACTTGATTGAAACCAATGGTTCCAAGGACTTATACTTACTCTTGTATTCTCAAGACCTGCGCCGGCAATTAATGTTAAGTTAATTACGCGTGGGAGAGTGTTAATTAGTCAGCCAGAAGGCTGTGAGCTTTGTTATTCTTTGCTATCTATTTTATTATTTCCATTTCCGGTACGGTCTACCATGTGATGGCGACGCTAAGCTAAGTGCTTATTCTAATTGCATATTAAATCTATTAACATCATGTCTAATCTTCTAATTATTAATAATCTTCTCAGTACAAACTAAAGTTAAGTTACAACACCGTGCAGGTGTTCCCGAGCCGAAGGTGGATTATTGTACAAATAAACTTATGAGTGCCCTTGACTCCCGAAAACCATGGTGTAACTAATTTTGTAGGACATACATCAGCAGCGGGATTTCCTGTATAATGGAAAGTAAATTTACACTAGATGCCAAACTATTTACTCTCTCACTACCCATTACACCTACGTGACTAGCTCGTAGAGAGGCGAACTCTTCGAGTATTTGAACTATCATTGAGTGTGGTGGAGATCTTGACAAGCCACCTAAAATCTCCAAAGCTATACGTGAGTCGCACAATACCACTACAAGCTGAGGACGTAAATATAATATATATTTCAATGCATGTATGATAGCATATAGTTCCGCTGTGAATATTGACGCGTCGGATTATAGTCTATATGTCTGACCATAATTAATACTTCTCTTTTTACTCCTGAATCAGGAATAGATAACACCACTGGCACGTTCCAAAGGGCATCATGCCCCCCCAGTGATACACTGAACAGGATACGAAAGAGAAAAAATATACTGACGCAGTTCATTCAAATCCAAAATCTATCCACCAGAGATGGACATGTTTTGTTTTACCAATATTATTTTGTCTTAACATAATTTCTAAGGATCCAAAGTCTGCGCCGCAGATAACTCGAGGTTGAATAATCTTTAATAAAAAATAAACTTGTCCACCAAAAGACGGTGCCTAAGAAATAAAGGGAGTTCTCCCTCTACAGTAAGGAGTGCATAGTTTGGTGATGTACGATATGCACCCAGACACAGTCTTAAAGCCGCATATTGGATCTTATCCAGCCAGCTTTGCTAATGTAGAGCGTGATGCGGTGTGATACAAACAACAGCCATACTCCAATTGAGAACGTATAAGCCCACGGTAAATTTTAATATTTTTTATGGGTGGTAGCCCCAAGAGGCACTCACCGCTGGTCGCATAGTATTTATAAATCTGACACATATTCAAGATAATTCCAAAAAATGAGGGAGCCAAGATACCTTCATGTCTCGTGTCAGGCCAAAAAATCACACCGTCAGCTGTACCTGAACTCGATGTCCTTCATAAACTAGTCTAATTAAGTTATCTCGCACTCTATGCCGGGTGAAGATTATCACACAACATTTAGATATATTTAGAGTCAAAAAGTGGGCTGTCAACCAATTTGAAAGCCAATGAAACACTGATTGTAACTTACCCACCTCACCTCTGAAAAGTTACAAGACCGAACGTATATTACTAAGGCATTCGTATACTATAAAGGCGTTATACCAACCGGAGAAGAGCTATAAATATAATTTGAATAGACTGCATATAACAGAGGACTCGGTGCTGATCCCTGCGGTAGGTGTTGAGTTCGAGGAGATGATATAGCTTGTCCTATCTTTACAATGTATGATCTATTTTGAAATAAATACCTTAACCAATAACACATTTTGTTGGAACAACCCAAGTGAAAAAGTTTATCAAACAACACAGAATGATCGACATTATCATACGTATCTTGTATATCGAGGAATAAAGCTGCTACAAATAAGTTTTGTGATAAAGCAATTTGAATATCAGAAACTAATATGGATTGGCTATTGAGTGTAGAAAGTCCCTTCCTAAACCCAAATTGCATAGGATTAAGGAGTTCGTTCATTTCCAAAAATCGTTCCAAACGGGCCTTAGCCAAGTGTTCCATGGTTTAACAAAAACAAGACAAGAGTGCAATAGGCCGATAAGATATTGTTAACTCCGTGCTTTTACCCGGTTTTAGAATAGGAATCATAAAGGAAATTTTCAATGCCGATAGTATTACCCCCTCTTTACACAGAATATTAATCATCTCTAGTAGCGCTCGTCGAGAAAAAGATGACAATTTTGTCAACATACCATAGGACACATTGTCTGGGCTAACCACCGTGTGTTGCACTCGAATCAACGCTGCCCTTAATTCACCGGTAAAATATTTATCGAGCTCAGGAACACCCAAATTAGGGAATTCCAACGGGGGGCGCATAACTGAGTCCAGTATCACACTACAAGCGAACGACTCTGCCTATGCCTCTAAGTCAAACGTAGGGATCCCGAAGTTTGTAACAATACCCTCGAAACATTTGATTCTATGCCAAACCTGTGTTAGAGATACATCGGGGGAAAGAGATTCTCAATTAGCGTTGTCAGACGTCCCGCTTTTGGCGGGATATCACGTTTTTTAGCCCTCTCCGGACGTTTCCCGCCAGCACCCTGAGCGGGACGCTAAAATTCCTGCTATTCCATCTAAGTAAGTAATATTGGCGTGGTAATTTTAAAAGATCTGTCAGCGAAGAAAAAGGAGCGCATGATGCATGAGGTGCGCGAGTGGGGGACGACGGGCGGCTTTTCGACGCAGGCGAGTGCCGGTTGTCGTGTCATCCCTCACTCCGCCCCACTCGATCGACCGATCAGTCAGTCACAGTTGGTCAGTTCCAGTGATCGAGCAAGATTTCACGAGGCAGGACTTGGCAGGAGTGTGTGGCTTGTACGTTTTGCGTGCTGCTGTTACCGCTACTAAACCACTTTAAGGTAAATAATTTTATTTTATATTAACTCAAAACTATGCAACTAGTGTTAGGAGATAAATAACCAAACACACTTGAGTTGGATAGTTTTAAATCTTCACAATTTTATTAATAATTATGCGTTTCAGCTGTTTCGGTACACTGTACCTTCTTCGGACGCTGTATATTTCAAACTGACAACAAATAGAAATTATAGCCTACTTATTGCTTAGATGTATACAAAAGTGTATGGTCATCAAAGCGTGAAGAGTTTCAAAAATTAAATCGATTATTAACACAAATATTTCATCAAAACACTTTCAAAACAAATTTAACAACGGAGAGCTACTCAAATCTAGCTGACTATTCAGTAATTTATTTGAAAATTTAGCAACTAAAATTCAAATCTTTTCGAATTTTCATCAATTTCCCATTAACCAATTGAGTAGAAATTTTGCACGCCTATGTTTACTTATGACAATACAATAATTACCTTTATGGTAACTAATCTGATAGTGGTCAAGAGAAGAAACTCCTTAGCAGCTTACAGTTTAGTTTCTAGTTTTGTGTTTGGAGTTTGGGCTTATTTGATTCGTTCGTATCTATGGTCAAACGCTATTTTAATGAATAAAAATGTTTAAAATGTAATTTGATTGTCTTACTTATTGTGAAATTAAATTCAATCGCCCATTAGTACATCCTAAATTGTAATTTTCATTTCCACAGAATCCTGAATCACAATTTTTAAAGAAGGTTTTACCAGACACAAAACAAGACTTGTCAATTAGTAGGTAAATTCTACATTTAAGAGAATTTAAACTACTATCCTAATAATTTTCCATCTTTCAACTGAAAAAATACAGTGAGAATTTTTATTTTATTATTTAGTTTGTAGCTTTAATTACAACGAGATTTATTTAGTTTTGATCTTATTTCTATGATTAGATGGTTGGTCCCTGAATAAAATATGTTCGTATTGATGGGTACTTTTACCCTTAAAATATTTGCGTCTCATAAAATATACAGAAAACTACTTTAGTAGAATGGGACTATAGGACGTCTTTTTCTAGAATGGCATTTTTAATATGACGTCTTTATTATGATTTTTATTATTACCTTGATGGAAAAGCACAGGAATATACCATAGTAAACCAAGGAAAACCGTAGTTGGTTTCATATGGTTCTTTAAGGTCCATGGAAAACCAAGGAAATCCAGACCATTACTCATGTGTGGGCTGCTATTGATTTGTCAGGTTCTCCCAGCGATAGAGAATACCAATGAGAACCAGACATTGTCTGGAACACTCAGGGTCTGTGGTTTAAGGCCTAGCCTACCCATAAATGCATGGTTATAAACAAAAAAAAATGTTTTAAAAAAATCTAATAATTCAACATTGTTTTTTATTTATTTTAGAAACATATCTGGGCATCTTTCATAATTCTTATGGAATTTTCAAACCATGCTAAAAATAGTTATTGAAATATTTTCGTTAAAATGTTTCCATTTCAATGCATTTTAAATTGGAAAAAAAAAATTATTAATAGATTTATTTATTTTCCTTGTACAATTAAGCTCGATTGTTTGTTTATAACATATTAGTTAAGGAATAATTTATTTTTATTTTTAAACGTATTTTTAAATTTGGGTTGGCTTCAATAATCACGACGATATTGAGCTCTAACAGCTTGCAAGTCGACACTTTAGTAAAAACACATGGTTTTAAATACAACTTTTCCTTTTAGAAATAGTTATCTTAGTTGATAATAGGTGCCGTTAGTATAATCATTACCCATTTATCAGCTAGTATCGTTTTGCAAGCGTTGGCTAAACCTGCTGTATCGGAATGCAGGCGGTAGTGGAGGGTTTAAGCTAATCTCTGTGACTTTCTCGGGTCAAAGAAACATTAATCCCATGGACAATGGGATAGGAAGGGCCAATGTCCAATTATGAAGATTTGCATACTTAAATATAAACATCTTAATATATATATATATATATAATCACAAAATCTTAACTGCTGTATGAATAAATATAGTTGGTCCCTACTTACTTCAAAGAGAGTATTACTTTAGTGATACATCATTTTCAAAGAAAAAACCACATGCTTCTCCAAACACAAAGTTTTATGACATTAGCCCTTATTTTCCTGAGGCAGTAAAACATGTAAAAATCTCCACTCGTATCATTTATCTTTCTCGGGTTTTCTCATTCTTGAACATTGCACGTTGTAATAATAAGTGTTAATATTCAGAGTATATGAAAACTACTGTACATACATTGAATTTTTAATCCACTATTGTAATAAATACAAACAAATATTCCTGCTCATATCAAACATAGTTATTTTAAATAAAATTTTGTCTAAATGTAATTTGGAGACGTTCTCAGTATATTTTTATATGCTATATTTATTTTACAGTCTAGGATTTGACTCTCATTGGACTTTGGAATAAGTTATTTTTCAAAAAATGAATGAACGAAGTTTTTTGTACTCAAAGTGTGATTATGTTAATTTTATTTTATTAGTTTGTTAAATGTGATTACTTTTAATTTGAATCTGTTACATTCTCGCAGTTTGTGCGCTATTTTCAGAAGAAATGTATCGAATCCCGA
>CABFVX010006704.1:0-22516 GCA_902151425.1 Timema shepardi
CCGAGATTCGAACCTCGATCTCCCCGTCCTCAGTGGTTGAGCTCAACACGACAAGCGCGTTAGCCAACTACGCCACCGAGGCGGGTCTCTAGAAATAGATTGCCCAGCCGATGAGGGAGAAATCGGGGTTTGAATTCAGGTCGGGTCTAATAAGGGTGTTTTTTTTTCTTCTTCATAAATAGCTTTACATTTTGCCTCCATGCAAATTTGGGTACACATCTACCAAACTAATCCTTCCTCATCCCAAGCGCATTAGCACAGTAAGTACATAACGTGTATAACCCGAACGGGTAGTAAGACGTGGCGCTTAAAAGGAATTTTTTTAAATGATTTTGTCTTTATGATAAATAAAAAACACATCTATTTTATTTTAGATATTTTAATATTCCTCTATAAAATGTATTTAAAATATATCCCAGGTTTCATTTCTCAAATTAAAAGAATATGCCGTAATCAACAGATATTAGAGCGCGGATATTAAGTCATTATCATCATCACCGCGTCTTACTACCCGTCCGGGTTATACGCACTCACGATAATGTGTAATGGTAGGGTGATTGTGAGATGAAATGGAGGACCTACAGTTTATCGTGGAATCCGAACCACGGTGGAGGGCCAGGCATTCCCCACATTCACAAGATGTCTTGTCAAAGGTGAAGGAAGGGTTTGGTAATCAGATAAATCTGTGTCGGGACCGAGGATTGAAACCCCGGACCCCCAGGACAGAAGTCTGGGCTATCTAATCCATCACAAGCGCAACCTTAATACAGTTTTAAGGTAAAGCAGCGAGAATTTCGGTGCAGTGCACACACACACATTCAAAACATTTTTTTGGTGGTGGTAGCCAAGTTTTTTTTTCTTCTTTAGGATGAGATGAACGATGTGAAGTTTAAAATTAGTTGATGAAAATATAGTAGAGGCTAAGAGCGTTCGGTGAGTGGACCACAAAGTTTGAATTTTTTTTTTGTATATGGTTTTATTATGAAACTTTTGAAGCTCAAGTTTTTATTATTTTGCTATTATTATTCAAGGCACAGTTGGCAGCCCTGGCGTGGCCAAAGTTTGCAATATGCGCTGTATCATACAACAAGCGAATATAAATTTGTTTTTTATATATTTTGGTGTTAATAACGAATAGTGAAGGTATAGTACGTAACCAACTTTGTATTCATACACCACAAATAACCAAACTACGTCAAATTGAACTTGATAGACTACCCTAGGAGGAAATTATAACTACTTTCATGACAGAGCAATCGCACTTCACACCAGTCATCTCGGAAATATAAACTTTACGGTGACCTGGCGGTCTAGGGGGTAAGGTGTCAAACTTCTGTGCTGGCGTCCGGGGTTCAATCCTCGGTCCCGGCACAGATTTATCTGATTACCAAACCCTTCCTTCACCTCTGACAAGACATTTTGTGAATGTGGGGAATGCCAGGCCTCCACCGTGGTTAGGATCCCACGTTAAACTGTAGGTCCTCCATTTCATCTCACAATCACCCTACTATTACACATTAACGTAAGTGCGTACAAACCGAACGGGTAGTAAGACGTGGTACTACTACTACTAATAATAATAATATAAACTTTACGGGTTGAAACATAATTAAAGCCCAGTCGATGTTAACTTGAGACCTTAGACATATCTTTGACGTCATGTGTGCTGTACTTTTTTTTAGCACCTCATATTACTACCCGTTCGCTTCATACGCTTTAAGTACTAATTACGCTAATGAATTGGGAATTGGGGAGGTTTAATTGGAGGAAGTGAACCCGCATTAGCGTGGAGGGAGAGTGGAAAACCATTTATGAAAAACCACCCCCAGTTCACCTAACCGAGATTCAAACCTCGATCTCCCCGTCCTCAGCAGTCGAGCTCAATACGACTAGCGCGTTAGCCAACCACGCCACCGAGGCTGGTAGCTATGCTAAAGAGGGTGGGTTTTATTCTAGAAAGAAAGCAAGTAGATGGTTGTCAAATATCTTATGTTGTGATCCTATCTAATAATTACTGTATTAGTTAGAGGAAGTCTAAATCTAGAGCCCTTTTTCATCGAGCCTGGTCTCAAAGCTCCACAAATACGGTTAAAAAAAGTCGTTGAAAATGAGCTAATATATTATATTTTCATGCATTTCTTTCTATTAATAAAAATATAAGGCTGTTAATTAAAAAGAGCCCTGTTGGAATCTTTCGACTTCATTTTTACGTGAATCATGTTTTGAAATAAAACGTCGTAGAGTCGGTGACTTGGTGGTCTAGGGGGTAAGGTGTCAGACTTCTATGCTGGCGGCCGGGGTTCAATCCTCGGTCCCGGCACAGATTTATCTGATTACCAAACCCTTCCTTCACCTCTGACAAGACATCTTGTGAATGTGGGGAATGCCAGGCCTCCACCGTGGTTCGGATTCCACGTTAAACTGTAGGTCCTCCATTTCATCTCACAATCACCCTACCATTACACATTAGCGTAAGTGCGTATAACCCGAACGGGTAGTAAGACGCGGTGCTAATAATAATAATAATAATAATAATAATAATAATACGTTGTAGAATTAAATATTGCGTTAAAGTTGAACGTCAGCTTGGTCATTTCTCTCTTACCGAGGTGGCACCCTTAACCATACGCAATCAAGTCTGTCTTTACAGCCTGTCTTATCATCCGAGACTACTACTTATATAGCAAGAAAGAAACAGAGAAATAGAACAGGGCGATTAATCGAGTCAAGAATACAACAAACAGAAGAGCAGAGCTAAAGTATCTACTACCTTTGAAGAACGTTAAACCATTAATCTCCGGAAAATAGAAAACATAGCAACGAGGGAAAAATACATTTGTTTCGAACATTAACAAGAGAAATAAATAAAAAGAAGAATAGCAAGAAAACAAGTAGTAATGTTTCAACGACTTAAAAAAAAAATTAGTTTAAAGATGATTTCAAATTGAAATATAAACTTCAATTAAAAAGGAATATTTTAATTCTTGGTTAGTATTTTAAAGGGGTTAAATCCACTTCAGTGGTCGTATTGTCTTAAGGCATAACCGTGGCAATATAATGGACGACGAGAAAATTGAGGTTCAAATCTTGGTTGGGTGTACATTAGGTTATTTCTTTTTAAGTAATTTTTTTTCCTTATACCTCCACGCAAATGCGGATACAATTCCTTTAAATTCAACCTCCTTCAACCATCAAATAATACTAAAGTAGTATAATTAGTAAGTGTGGGTATAACTAGAACGGTAGTAAGACATGGTGCTAAAAAGATAATTATAATTAAGGGTTATTATAACGCCCATTAGTTCTACAAATATTTTTAGCACCGTGTCTTATTAAATATTCGTGTTATAAGCATTTGTACTAATTACACCAAAGGTTTTCGGGATTAAGAAGGCTATATTTATAACAAGTGCACCCGCATTTGTATGAAACTATAGTGGAAAACCATTTTATAAAACCGCCCTTAGTACACCCGACTGAGATTCAAACCTAAATCTCCCCGTCATAGTACACCCGACTGAGATTCAAACCTAAATATCCCCGTTTTAGTACACCCGACTGAGATTCAAACCTAAATCTCCCCGTCATAGTACACCCGACTGAGATTCAAACCTAAGTCTCCCCGTCATAGTACACCCGACTGAGATTCAAACCTAAATCTCCCCGTCATTGTACACCCGACTGAGATTCAAACCTAAATATCCCCGTCATAGTACACCCGACTGAGATTCAAACCTAAATCTCCCCACCATAGTACACCCGACTGAGATTCAAAGCTAAATCTCCCCGTCATTGGCAGTCTTAGAGCATGCGTTCACCGAAGCAGGATACAAATTTTAAATTCACTTAATTATCACCAGAATAAAATAAAACCAATTTGTTGAGTTAAATTATATTTACACAGATTGTTTGTATTGTTAAAACATTTGGTTGAATTTAAAATATGTCCGGAAATTATTCTAAAAATAAATAAATTGGATTTTACGTCTTGAACACGCTCGAAAGCTTTGCTGGTATAATTTTTCTGTCTGAAAAATATAAAAGTCGCGGATAGTCAAATGGTCCTGATAAAAGCCGCGGATAGTAAAATGGCCCTGATAAAAGTCGCGGATAGTCAAATGATCCTGATAAAAGTCGCGGATAGTCAAATGGTCCTGATAAAAGTCGCGGATTGTCAAATGGTCTTGATAAAAGCCGCGGATAGTCAAATGGTCCTGATAAAAGCTACGGATAGTAAAATGGTCCTGATAAAAGTCGCGGATAGTCCAATGGTCCTGATAAATGCCACGGATAGTCAAATGGCCCTGATAAAAGTCGCGGATAGTCAAATGGTCCTGATAAAAGTCGCGGGGAGTCAAATGGTCCTGATAAAAGCTACGGATAGTAAAATGGTCCTGATAAAAGGCGCGGATGGTCAAATGGTCCTGATAAAAGCAGCATTTTTCTTGGACCTTCTCAGTCTGTCTTTTAGTCCACTCTTCCATCGCGCCAATGACCCAATTAATTAGACAAGGAAAATTGAATTTTCTGTTTGTCTTGCATTACGGATTCCTCGAAAATTTTAATTGAAAAAGTTGAAATGTTCAATAGATTTCCTCCATTGGGTCTGTTTGCCAATTTTTGTTCGATTAATGGGTGTACACAATCCTTTGCATTGATTCTAATGGGGAAATCGGTTTATCTTTGATTGACTTATTTGATATTTTATAAGCTTTAAATTATTTTCAATGTGCTGGAATTAATTATTATAATAAATATTCAATTATTTATAATTGTGATATTATTAGAATTGACATTTGCATATGAATACATAACTACATGTCGTTTATTATTGACCGTAAAGCAAGCATTAACTTCATTCAAAGGTATGCCAATTAGAGCCCATGGCAGTTGATTTAGATATATCAGTAGGTCCTATTCACGAATAACCCTGTTCTTATGTTCTCATAACACACATAACTAGAAACACTCATGTTACGTACTTAATATATGGCCCTAGGAACTTCAAAGTACAAAGGTACGCCCCCCATCCCTATCTTTAGCTAGTTCTATCCAGTCCACCTCATTACACCGTATCCCTATATTGAGCTAGTTCTATCCAGTCCACCTCATTACACCATATCCCTATCTTGGGCTAGTTCATCCAGTCCACCACATTACACCCTATTCCTATCTTGATCTAGTTCTATCCAGTCCACCTCATTACACCGTATCCTTATCTTTAGCTAGTTCTATCCAATCCACCTCATTACACCGTATCCCTATCTTTAGCTAGTTCTATCCAGTCCACCTCATTACACCGTATCCCTATCTTTAGCTAGTTCTATCCAGTCCACCTCATTACACCGTATCCTTATCTTTAGCTAGTTCTATCCAGTCCACCTCATTACACCGTATCCCTATCTTTAGCTAGTTCTATCCAGTCCACCTCATTACACCGATATCCCTATCTTGAGCTCATGTGTTGACTCTTGAGTCTCTAACGGCACGTGGTAGTATCCGTCCCTTGAGTCCTTAGTTCGAGTCCTAACCGAGCTAGTTCACGGTTTGATCACCCTGGATTCACGTGTGTCAGTTCATATCTCGGTGCTAGATCTCTATATTTAAATATATTGTGTTCATGTTCCAGGTAGTCTCATGTTCCCTATCAACAGTTAGACTGGGATTTATTTAAATGAAAGATAAGCTTAATTATAGAAGGTCACACATGGTTGTTTAAGATTAATTTATTCCACACTTTATTTCTGTTTATAAAAAACTGAGACTTATTATATTATTATTATTATTATTAGCACCACGTCTTACTACCCGTTCGGTTTATACGCACTTACGCTAATGTGTAATGGTAGGGTGATTGTGAGCTGAAATGGAGGACCTACAGTTTAACGTGGGATCCGAACCACGGCGGAGGCCTGGCATCCCCCACATTCACAAGATGTCTTGTCAGAGGTGAAGGAAGGGTTTGGTAATCAGATAAATCTGTGCCGGGACCGAGGATTGAACCCCGGCCACCAGCACAGAAGTCTGACACCTTACCCCTAGACCGCCAGGTCACCCTGAGACTTATTATAATTAATATAAGTTGAGTCGGAGTGGCTAGCGCATGTCCACTCTGTTTGCTGATGTTATCACGTGTGGTTTTTTTGGGGGAATGGCTGCCCCGAGGGCTTCTTATCACACTCCCCCCGTCCCTTTGGACTAATTACCTTCTTAGAAAGGAATAGTCCCAGGACGCTTTACCTGTCACTTAAAAAAATTGCAACTCGGTTCGTGGGGGGAGCTTTCACAATTTGTTATGTTATTTACTTCTAGATTTTAAGGGTAGTATATACTAAAACCCCACAGTATATACTGTGCCCTTATTTTGGAGCGTGGGACCAAGTGATGCTTCGGTGCGTCCGCTAAAACTTACATAAATCCCGCTAAAGTTAATATGAAACATCATGTTATGTTTCATAACCAGTTGCAGAGGGTTGCGTTTGAAACGCTCCAAGGGGCACATTGACACAACCAACCTTACATTCCACTTAAAGTAGCCCCACGGCTTCTTTGGTGCTGACTGACAGCTCACAGCTGACTTTTTACAGTCAACATTTAGGTATAGACCTAAATTTTGACTGTCAAAAGTGAACAGCTGCTAAACACATGTTTTTGCAGATCATATGGTTCGGCGTAGATATACATAGTTTGGTCTGGTAACTTTTCAAAGCTGTCAGTCAGCACCAAAGAAGCCGTGGGGCTACTGTACACATTTTTACACTCAAATAAAGTTACGAGAAATAATTGCATTCGCGTTTTGCCAACATTTTACTTCTGTCGTGTTTATTTCGAAATATTAAATCCACAGTTGAGGATAGCCATCGAGACTTATGAATAATGCAGACATTTATCTCCTGAAAGTTTGATACCGAAATTGATGTCTGTGTGTGACGTCAAATAAATCCCCGTGTGATTTTCCTTCTCCTCCCCCTCCACATCATGTGTGGAGCACATATTGGCTGACCTCTCTCCGAGGTATGGAGACAAGGGTGAGAGTTGGTCGTGTGAGAGGGGACTGGTGAGAGTTGGTCGTGTGAGAGGGGACTGGTGAGAGTTGGTCGTGTGAGAGGGGACTGGTGAGAGTTGTTCGTGTGAGAGGGGTCTGGCGAGAGTGGGTCGAGTGAGAGGGGACTGGTGAGAGTTGGTTGAGTAAGAGGGGCCTGGTGAGAGTTGGTCGTGTGAGAGGGGTCTGGTGAGAGTTGGTCGTGTGAGAGGGGACTGGTGAGAGTTGTTCGTGTGAGAGGGGTCTGGCGAGAGTGGGTCGTGTGAGAGGGGACTGGTGAGAATTTGTCGTGTGAGAGTGGACTGGTGAGAGTTGGTCGTGTGAGAGGGGACTGGTGAGAGGGGACTGGTGAGAGTTGGTCGTGTGAGAGGGGACTGGTGAGAGTTGGTCGTGTGAGAGGGGACTGGTGAGAGTTGGTCGTGTGAGAGGGGACTGGTGAGAGTTGGTCGTGTGAGAGGGGACTGGTGAGAGTTGGTCGTGTGAGAGGGGACTGGTGAGAGTTGGTCGTGTGAGAGGGGACTGGTGAGAGTTGGTCGTGTGAGAGGGGACTGGTGAGAGTTGGTCGTGTGAGAGGGGACTGGTGAGAGTTGGTCGTGTGAGAGGGGACTGGTGAGAGTTGGTCGTGTGAGAGGGGACTGGTGAGAGTTGGTCGTGTGAGAGGGGACTGGTGAGAGTTGGTCGTGTGAGAGGGGACTGGTGAGAGTTGTTCGTGTGAGAGGGGTCTGGCGAGAGTGGGTCGAGTGAGAGGGGACTGGTGAGAGTTGGTTGAGTAAGAGGGGCCTGGTGAGAGTTGGTCGTGTGAGAGGGGTCTGGTGAGAGTTGGTCGTGTGAGAGGGGACTGGTGAGAGTTGTTCGTGTGAGAGGGGTCTGGCGAGAGTGGGTCGTGTGAGAGGGGACTGGTGAGAATTTGTCGTGTGAGAGTGGACTGGTGAGAGTTGGTCGTGTGAGAGGGGACTGGTGAGAGGGGACTGGTGAGAGTTGGTCATGTGAGAGGGGTCTTGTGAGAGTGGGTCGTGTGAGAGGGGACAGGTGGAGTTGGTCGTGTGAGAGGGGTCTTGTGAGAGTGGGTCGTGTGAGAGGGGACTGGTGGAGTTGGTCGTGTGAGAGGGGACTGGTGAGAGTTGATCGTGTGAGAGGGGACTGGTGAGAGTTGGTCGTGTGAGAGGGGACTGGTGAGAGTTGGCTGTGTGAGAGGGGACTGGTGAGAGAGGACTGGTGAGAGTTGGTTGAGTGAGAGGGGCCTTGTGAGAGTTGTTCGTGTGAGAAAGGCCTTGTGGGAGATTGATCTAAGAAGCTGTGTATGTGTATG
Organism: Timema shepardi; assembly: GCA_902151425.1. Classification (NCBI taxonomy): domain Eukaryota; kingdom Metazoa; phylum Arthropoda; class Insecta; order Phasmatodea; family Timematidae; genus Timema; species Timema shepardi. The sequence continues at coordinate 8,352 of CABFVX010006704.1, forward strand.
GTAGTTGAGCTCAGTACCCATTGACCCCCCCTCCCCCCGCTTGTCGTCTCTGTGCCTTGACCCATCATATGTGTGGTGACGTGGATTAGAATATTCCATCTCTTGCTCCATGTTCTGGTTTGAGCGCTCGGAAGTGTGAGGACGTGATGTGGGCGGGTCGGCAGAGTCGGCAGGGCCAGATGTGGACGTAATGTGGGTGGGTCAGCAGAGTCGGCAGGGCCAGATGTAGAGATGGATTCAGTTTTACTCGGACAGCAGTTACTAAACTACCAGCGATGTATTAGCCATTTATTTGATAAACATTATGTAACAAGAATATTATCTCAATGTAACATAAAATGTAGGTTGAAAGTTCAATCCCAGTTAACTTTACGAGATTAAGTTGGGCTGGTGCGTCACACGTTTAAAGGGTTTACCCACACTAAGCTCAAAATGTTGAGAGGATGAGTGTGGATCAAGTGACGAAGCTAATATATGAAGGTAGAGTGTGTGGATCAACAGGAAGGGTTAGGCCATGTAAGACGTGGTTAAATGTTGTAGACAAATGTGTGAAAAAGAGAAACATTGAGAGTTTTAATAATAAAAGAGCGTGTATGACTCTGTGTATGGATGTTGTTGAAGAGAAGGGAGAATGCGAGGATAGGGAAGTGTTAATAAAGTTAGTGAGGATGGATTAAGTACATGTGTTTTTTTGTTTAGCTACATGCACAGTTTCCTTCCTAGCCCTTAAGTTAACGATATGATTAAGTATGTATGTATGTATGTATGTATGTATGTATGTATGTATGTATGTATGTATGTGTATGTATGTATTCATGTATGCATGTATGTGTATGTATGTATGTATTCATGTATGCATGTATGTGTATGTATGTATGTATGTATGTATTCATGTATGCATGTATGTGTATGTATGTATGTATGTATGTATGTATGTATGTATGTATGTATGTATGTATGTATGTATGTATGTATGTATGTATGTAATGCATGTATGTATGTATGTATGTATGTATGTATGTATGTATGTATGTATGTATGAATGTATGTAATATACATTTTTAATTAATTTAACATCAGCAAATTTATGCCTAGTATTATACGAGACTATTATTTTAAAGTTTATTCTGGCAGGATATTAATCCACGTGTCTTGACAAGTGAAGTGTCGGGTTAACATCCTGCTGTGGATATTGTATTATATCCTGTCGGCGAGGTAGACAGGCGGACCTCTCAACATGCCCTAACCCACGGTAAGACACTTCTTTCCCATTGACCCATTGTATTCCCTTTCAAACCTCCCTCCTTCAGCCCCCATTCATTACTGACTCTGTCCATTAGAGTTTTTACACATACATTTATTATATATCTCATTCAAACCGCATTCACCTTGACCTTGTGTTCTTTCTGTCGAAACCACGCTTCATATCCATACATCTATTAATTTAAAAAAACAAAAACATAATAAACAACAACTGGCTTTTTGTATTTCAAGTAGTTGGCTAACGCGCTTGTCGTGTTGAAGCTCGACTGCTGAGGACGGGGAGATCGAGGTTCGAATCTCGGTCGGGTGAACTGGGAGTGGGTTTTCCTAAATGGTTTTCCACTCTCCCTCCACGCAAATGCGGGTTCACTTCCTCTAATTCAACCTTCCCAATTCCTAATCCATTAGAGTAATTAGTACTTAAAGCTTATAGCCCGAACGGGTAGTAAGACGCGGTTCTAAAATATTATTATTATTATTGTATTTCAGCGGTTGCCTTAACCTCAGGCTGGCCTTCTGAGGACGGGGAGATCAGGTCTATTGAAAGTTGTTTTCCCCTAAATGTTTTCCCACTCTCCTTCCACGCAAATTCGGGTTGTTTACCTATAAAATGCTTCATTCGTCATCCCTATCTCAGAAGTGTAATATTCATGTATGCTTATAATCTACACCGGTAATAAAACTTGGCGATGAAAAAAAAAGAAGCAGTTTCTCTTCCCTTTTGAGTTGCACGTTTCTACCACCAGAAGCGCAACGCACGGTCCCTGTACTGCTCCATCTTCGTACTGTCCAATGAAATACCTTGCGAACTGAATCCCTACGACTGTTTGACCAACGGTCCTGGGCTAACTCATATGGTGACCTGGTGGTCTAGGGGGTAAGGTGTCAGACTTCTGTGCTTGGGATTCGGGGTTCAATCCTCGGTCCCGGCACAGATTTATCTGATTACCAATGCGGGGAATGTCAGGCCTCCACCGTGGTTCGGATCCCACGTTAAACTGTAGGTCCTCCATTTCATCTCACCATCACCCTACCATTACACATTAGCGTAATGTGGGTATAACCCAAAAGGGTAGTAAGACGCGGTGCTAATAATAATAATAATAATAACTTATATCGTATGTATTTCGAGATAAACGCTCAAGTTCCCGAATAACCCCACCCAGACCCACGTGGAGGTGTTACGTCATAATAAAACACCGGATGCTATCCATCTGCTTCTCAACTCACATCTTTTCTTAATGGAGTTACCAACTCGCCCCGACCGGCGCGCGGGAAACGGAACGGCCAAATAGAATTAACAACTTTCTCATAGTTCCTAGTTTTTATTACACCTCTCGGCAAGAAGGGGGTGAAACTGTTCACATTTCAGTGTCGAGGGTGTTTTTTAAGGATAGTTGACTGTTAGGGGACGTATTACATATCGTAATAATAAGGAAGCTGTTGCCAGAAATGCAGACATTTTATCAGAGGTTAGTAAGATAGTATTAATAATAATAATATTTAGCACCGCGTCTTACTACCCGTTCGGGTCATACGCAATTACGTTAATGTCTAATGGTAGGGTGATTGTGATATGAAATGGAGGACCTACAGTTTAACGTGGAATGGGAAATGACCATTGTGATATGACCAATGGGAAATGACCATTGGGATATGACCAATGGAAAATGACCATTGGGATATGACCAATGGTAAATGACCATTGTGATATGACCAATGGGAAATGACCATTGTGATATGACCAATGGGAAATGACCATTGGGATATGACCAATGGGAAATGACCAATGGGAAGACCTAGACTTTAAAGGGAGGATAACATTAGGATGGATCTGAAAGAGATAAGATAGGGTGTAATAAGGTGGACTGGATAGAACTAGCTCAAGATAGGGAGAAAGTGTAATGAGGTGGACTGGATAGAGCAAGCTCAAGATAGGGATAGGGTGTAATGAGGTGGACTGGATATAACTAGCTCAAGATAGGGAGAAAGTGTAATGAGGTGGACTGGATATAACTAGCTCAAGGTAGAGAGAAAGTGTAATGAGGTGGACTGGATAGAACTAGATCAAGATAGGGAGAAAGTGTAATGAGGTGGACTGGATAGAACTAGATCAAGATAGGGAGAAAGTGTAATAAGGTGGACTGGATAGAAGCTAGCTCAAGATAGGGAGAAAGTGTAATAAGGTGGACTGGATAGAGCTAGCTCGAGATAGGGAGAAAGTGTAATGAGGTGGACTGGATATAACTAGCTCGAGATAGGGAGAAAGTGTAATAAGGTGGACTGGATAGAGCTAGCTCAAGATAGGGAGAAAGTGTAATAAGGTGGACTGGATAGAACTAGCTCAAGATAGATGTAGGTGGCGTACCTTTGTAAGCGTGGCAATGAACTTTCTAAAACCTAATACTCTATAGCAGTGGATCTCAAACTTTTCTTAGATTATACCCCTTTTTCATCACTAAAAGTATAATGCACCCCCATGGTAAGATTTTTCCCAAATGACAAATTTCAGGTGATCAAAGGAGATATTTTCCCTCAGTCTCCGTGAAAATTCCCCCTCCACGTTTGGCTCTCGTGGTATCTTGCTAACTTCCCCTTGAGAGCTGCTCGCGTACCCCAGTTTGAGAACCACTGCTTTAGAGTAAGTACTACAGGTCATATTCCTAGGAATGTCATGTGGTACATAACAGATAATGATCCGTCCCAACATCGTGTCTCAATCTCAATGCATGTCAAATACGTAGAACTATTCACAGACATACAGACAAACACTAGTGCCATAATACGTAGAACTATTCACAGACATACAGACAAACACTAGTGCCATAATACGTAGAACTATTCACAGACATACAGACAAACACTAGTGCCATAGTACGTAGAACTATTCACAGACATACAGACAAACACTAGTGCCATAATACGTAGAACTATTCACAGACACACAGACACACAGACAAACACTAGTGCCATAATACGTAGAACTATTCACAGACACACAGACAAACACTAGTGCCATACCTGTACTGTGCTATGTCTTTTATCACCTGGATCATCAAAGAACACACACAGATTCTATATAAATCCACCATGATGGGTAACGCTCACATTAGGGCCTGCTTCTGATTAATACGCCATTTTTTATAGATTGATTCTCCTTGAAATTGCTTTTAATTCTATAATTCATCATCATTAGATCATCAATCTTGTGATTTGTTTGCCGCAGATCTTCACTTAACATCTTTGCACCTTCTTCTACCAACATCGTCCATTTTCTGATTCCTGTACTCCAGCCTTGGTCTCCTCCTTCTTGAATCTCTCCCTCTCATATCTCCTTCCATAATTATATTCGTCAAACTATCACATCTCAGTATTATGGCCTACCATGTTAACTATTCTTAGTTGTACATCTTTACCAATTCTCCTTTCTTCATTTGCTTTTCTCAGCACTTTTGTATTTGGGACCATCTCCATTCATGATATTTTCATCAGTCTTCTGTAGAACCAAACTTCAAATGCTTCTTATTTACTTTCGGTTGCACCAATGGTTCAAATTTCACATCCGTAAGGCACAACGCTCCAAAAACATGCCCTAAGGAACCTTTTTTCCTTATTTCCAAATGTCGAGGTTAGTAATGTCTTCTTGTTATGAGAAGATTTATTCTCCTACGCTTTTCAAGTCGCAATAACTTTTCTTGCTTTTGTCATCTTTGATTATTTTACTTCCTATGTAGCAGAACTCCGTCATTTACTGTATCCTTACTCCTAGCTCTATATTCGTTCCTCTACTAACGATTTATGTATCGATTTAAGGACGTTTCAAATAAATCAAAATACAAAATTACTATTTTCTGCCCCGCCGTTATATACTTGTTTGAGTCAAACTCGCTGATGTAAAATATGGAAAGTAAAACTAATAAAATCTTTGTATAATTCCACACCAACTTCTTGGGACCGTAAACCTTTCACTCTTCTTCCTTACTACCCCAGGTACCGATATTTGACAGGGGGAGCACACAAGTGGTTCCTTGTCAGATACGATGATTGCGAACATCAACACGTCGTGGTCGTATTTACACATACTCACACACACATGTGGTAAGAGACGTAGTAATGTATATTCTTCACGGGATGTTAAGCTAAACATTCCCTAGTCACCTAGTGGTAGTTTTCATCTGCGGAGAGAGTTCCGCGGATGTATTTCAGTCTCTGTATCGCTTTGTTCTCTCTTCTTCAGCGGAAGGAGTCCGTACGGCCATTAATTCAGTTTTTTTTTTTAGCGAGTTGAGGAGATTATCTGTGTGTGTGTGTGTGTGTGTGTGAGGTTATGTTACGAGAACATCATCGAGTAAAAAAAATAAAAAATGGCAGCTTCCGTTTCCACCTGCTCGGTTCTTTTCAACCCTCAAACCTTTCACTTTTGATTTATTAAAAGGAACGTGTGTGGAATGATCTCTTTCGCGCAGTTTTCTCACAGTTTCCAGAGAAACCCGGGACTGGTATCGCTCCGCACACCTTTACTTTTATTTAGGATATTTTCCTGCTTTTGTTGTGTGGACGATTTCTGGCGTTATTGCCGGGAACTACATATTACTGCAGTAATATTATCTTCTTTTTCTGGTGACCTGGAGGTCTAGGGGGTAAGGTGTCAGACTTCTGTTGCTGGCGGCCGGGGTTCAATCCTCGGTCCCGGCATAGATTTATCTGATTACCAAACCCTTCCTTCACCTCTGACAAGACATCTTGTGAATGTGGGGAATGCCAGGCCTCCACCGTGGTTCGGATTCCACGTTAAACTGTAGGTCCTCCATTTCATCTCACAATCACCCTAACATTGCTCATTAGCGTAAGTGCGTACAACCCGAACGGGTAGTAAGACGCGGTGCTAATAATAATAATAATAATAATAATAATAATAATCTTTTTTTAAATTTGTTTATCGTTAAAGGGAATTAAGGGTGGATGGAAGAGAACTTAAGCTAAGTTTTTTTTTTCAGTTTCCATGACAAATATTTGGAATCAATATAGTATTTATTTATTCCGTAGATACGTTTGGCTAAGAATTCTGAACATATTAAAAATCAACAGTTCTTGCGTATATGTCATGGTGATAATATTTTTTATCTTAAGTTAGTAAGTTTATTCATACAATTCCGAGATTCCCGTGACAAATCTTCAGGAGCTGATGATATTAAGGTGGCCGCCTAGGTAGACAATAAATCACCGAGCAGACATTCAGGTCTAACGCAATATTTAATTCAACGATGCGTTATTTAGCAACATGGTTCACCAATATATTATTATTATTATTATTATTATTATTACTATTATTATTATTATTATTATTATTATTATTATTATTATTAGCACCACGTCTTACTACCCGTTCGAATTATACGCACTTACGCTGATGTGTAATGGTAGGGTGATTGTGAGATGAAATGGAGGACCTACAGCTTAACGTGGGATCCGAACCACAGGTGGAGGCCTGGCATTCCTCAAATTCGCAATTTGTGTTCACCAATATAATGTCCAAAGATTCCAACAGAGCTCGGTTACTTAACGACCCTATAGTTTGAGTTTTATTAGTAGAAAAAAAGTTTGTAAAAAATGTGACATTAGATTATTTTCAACGACTTTTTAATTATATTTGCTGAACTATTGGGACTAGACTCGATGAAAAAACGATCAAGGTAAAGACTTTCTCTAATAAATTACAGTCATTGTTTGATGTTTGAGAACGAGTAGCGAGCTTTCTTCTTTATCTTGAGATAAGAAGTTTCGTTGTCTCCTTTCCTCGCTTTCTTAATGACATCACAAACGATGGTTGTAGGTTAGGGGTGAAAGGGAGTATTAGTTTGAACAAAATAAAGAGATAGTTTCAGAAAACGACACAGACCATTGCATTTTTTAAACCATGTGACCTGACAGCGATTGATTTGTTCTCGTTGACCGAAGCGGTCGCTTTAATATGTTTGTAAAATTAAACTAAACGTGTCTATTGAAGTGGTATTTCATTAATTTTGTTACAAAATGTATTTAGTATAAAAACTGCAAACTACTGACCTCAATTCGGATTCCCTATGTCCCAATTTAAGGCTACATAATCGCTAATGTGTGAATGTCTGCTATGATCGGGATTGTTCTTATCTTTATTTAAACTTAATTAATGATCCCTTAATGTCTTAAGGTCTTCAAATTTAATACACGCCATCCATGACTCCAATCCTCAAATGACAGTTAAAAATTATTATATAAGATTTCAAATTAGTATTTTTAATATTATGTAATTTTAAAATATTGTGACTATGTTTAAATATATAATCGTAATACATCATTTTTACCAAAAAAAATGGTCATATGTACATTGTATTCTGATGACCAGTACTGTACCATAACATGATCCATTGTGTTCTGATGACCAGTACTGTACCATAACATGCTCCATTGTGTTCTGATGTCCAGTACTGTACCATAATATGCTCCATTGTGTTCTGATGTCCAGTGCTGTACCATAACATGCTCCATTGTGTTCTGATGTCCAGTACTGTACCATAACATGCTCCATTGTGTTCTGATGTCCAGTGCTGTACCATAACATGCTCCATTGTGTTCTGATGTCCAGCACTGTACCATAACATTCTCCATTGTGTTCTGATGGCCAGTACTGTACCATAACATGCTCCATTGTGTTCTGATGACCAGTACTGTACCATAACATGCTCCATTGTGTTCTGATGACCAGTACTGTACCATAACATGCTCCATTGTGTTCAGTGCTGTACCATAACATGCTCCATTGTGTTCTGATGACCAGTACTGTACAATAACATGCTCCATTGTGTTCTGATGACCAGTACTGTACCATAAAATGCTACCGTGACTTGTGCTCTGCTCCCAAAGGAGTCCAAGGTACAATTTTCGCTAATGGATCTCGTTGAATTTTTCATTATAGGTTTTTATTCTGTGTGTTGCCATATTACGTCATTGTGTGGCTTGATCGGATTTTAATTGGTTTTTGAAATAAAACAACTCAGCTCATATATTTCACAAGGTTTTCTGTATTCGTATTTACAAATATTCACCATGAATCAAACAAGACCCGGTAACCCCGATTGTAATAATCCATACAGTATTAATTATTATTATCACCACCGCGTCTTACTACCCGTTCGGGTTGTACGCACTTACGCTAATGTGTGATGGTAGGGTGATTGTGAGATGAAATGAAGGACCTACAGTTTAACACGTGGAATCCGAACCATGGTGGAGGCCCTGGCATTCCCTACATTCACAAGATGTCTTGTCAGAGGTGAAGGAAGGGTTTGGTAATCAGATAAATCTGTGCCGGGACCGAGGATTGAACCCCGGCCGCCGCATAGAAGTCTGACACCTTACCCCTTATACAATATTAATGCTCTACAGAACATGCCCTGTGACTAGTATAGATTGCACGAACAAGTATACAAGTGTTTTCAAAGGATATATATATGCACGAACAAGTATACAAGTGTTTTCAAAGGATATATATATATATATATTACTATAACATGGAGAAGCCATTTAATATTAATATTAATATTAACAGCAGCTTTTTCCAATTCTATGTCATGGCATGCCTATTTCCTCAAATTTACCCACTTTTCCTTTAACATCACATCATTGCCTCAATGTACTGTAATTCCCCAACATAAAATATTATTTGTTTTGATAAAAGTATTCCCTGTTCCGTGCAATGAAATACATATTTTTTGTTTTATGTTTATGATCAGTGTCTCCATCATTTCAATAGTAAATAGTCGGAAGACGTAAGACCTTTAATAAACAACATACATCATCATAAACCAGACCCCAAATAAAGTTACACGCTCGTTGGACGAATCCCGGGTTTACTAGCAAGGCTACATTACTGTCTCCGGGGATGGTAGCACATTTCTCCAGGGGCAGTAAAAATATATAGCGCTCAGCGAAACACTTTATCGGCACACTCTTTTTTTTGTTCGAGGGGTGTCAAGAGAGAGGAAATACCACCTTATTAGAGCTGAAGATAGGTACGAGGAGATGGAAGATTGTGACAGCATGAACTGGGTGGAGAGAGTGATACCATCATGAACTAGGTAGATAAAGTGATATCATCATGAACTAGGTAGAGAGAGTGATAGCTTCATGAACTAGGTAGAGAGAGTGATAGCTTCATGAACTAGGTGGATAAAGTGATATCATCATGAACTAGGTAGAGAGAGTGATAGCTTCATGAACTAGGTAGAGAGAACGACACCATCATGAACTAGGTGGATATAGTGATATTATCATGAACTAGGTAGATAGAGTGATATTATCATGAACTAGGTGGATATAGTGATATCATCATGACATAGGTGGCTAAAGTGATGTTATCATGAACTAGGTGGATAGAGTGATATTATCATGAACTAGGTGGATAGAGTGATATTATCATGAACTAGGTGGAGAGAGTGATACCACCATGAACTAGGTGGATAGAGTGATATTATCATGAACTAGGTGGATAAAGTGATATTATCATGAACTAGGTAGATAGAGTGATAGCTTCATGAACTAGGTGGCTAAAGTGATGTTATCATGAACTAGGTGGATAGAGTGATAGCTTCATGAACTGGGTGGAGAGAGTGATACCATCATGAACTAGGTGGATAGAGTGATATTATCATGAACTAGGTGGATAGAGTGATATTATCATGACATAGGTGGCTAAAGTGATATTATCATGAACTAGGTGGATAGAATGACACCCTCATGAACAAGGTGGATAAAGTTACACCGTCATGAACTAGTATCAATAAGAATATAGAGGAAGCAAGCTCTACTGTTCACAGAACTACTAGTTAAATTTTTTATTGTTTGTTTTCCCAGGAATATTTTCTTAAATTTATGAACTTCCTTCACACTAGTCGATAAACATCGCTACAGGCTATTCGAGATATTATAATATGGAATATATGCCAAAATATTATTTTATGCACCTAAACTAAGAATAATAACAAACCCGTAATTTAAATAAAGTTGATCGTGTAATATAACGAACAAGACAGAGTTCATCTCGCCGGCAAAGCCACGATTACTGTTTTTCTTACAACTGCAAGGCTATAACTTGAATTTAATCAAGACGTAGAGGCCATTAACATTATCTTTCTTACGCGCTTTATTTTATTAAGGGCGTTATCCCTTCAAAAAATAACGGCGAGTGTTTTTTTTAACCCCGGATAAGTTGAGCAGTCAAGAAAGGCTCAATTTTATGTTTATTTATTAAAAGAGCATTATAGAAAAAAAAAAGTCAAATGACTAAAGTACTTACTAAATTTAATAGGAAGAGATGGAAGGATTAAATAAAAGCTTATCTGATTACTTCCATGAATATCCGTTTCTTTTTTTAACTACCTGATTCATTAGCATTTCTATAATTTGTTCTCGTCTGATATTATCGATTTAGGATATTTATATTCTTCGGTCAACTTTTGGATTGTTCTCAGGCCACATTAATTATTATTATTATTATTAGCACCACGTCTTACTACCCGTTCGGGTTATACGCACTTACGCTAATGTGTAATGGTAGGGTGATCACATTCACAAGATGTCTTGTCAAAGGTGAAGGAAGGGTTTGGTAATCAGATAAATCTTTGCCGGGACCGAGGATTGAACCCTGGACTCCAGCATAGAAGTCTGACACCTTACCCCCTAGACCACCAGGGCACCGTTTAAAGCTTTAGGGAAGGTCAAATCCTAAATCTTACCTGACCTTAGACGTTTTTTTTATGAAAATAGAAACTTACTTAACGATGGTGAAAATTGCATCCAGCTAATCCTATAAGTTTAGTAAGCTATTTATATACAGACAAAAATATTTAAAATTAAAATTGTGTTCAATGAAGACATTTTAAAATATTTTATTCAAAAAAGATTGAATTCCTTATGGATAAGTTTTTGGTAAGTTAAACTTATAATTACTGTGTTTTAATTAATGTTGAATTTCAATTAGCCAGAATTAGTGCTATAAATTAGAATTGTATATTTTTATAATAAGCTTGAGCAAATAAAAAAAATATCAAATTTGACACGAGTGTATATATATATATATATATATATATATAAATATAACCAAATCTGAATCAAATGTCTTATAACAAAAGTTTTGAGGGACCTAAGGCAAATCGAATATGTTTAAATGCTAGAAAACTCAAATAGAATTTAAATTTGGAATTGAGTCACGTTTGTTTGGACAATGATCACACATTATTAGGCCTTATTATAAAATTCAATAGTTTCTAAATCAAACCAAATAATGGATCCATGCCAACTTCTTAATAAGGAGTAAATTATTCCAAATTTGACTTTTAGATTCGAATTTTGAGCTCATTTTAATCGAATTTAAATTTTAAATCTATTTGTGTTTGAAATTTAGAATACGTTTTGAAACTGTTGATTATTTACATTAGAAATTTTGAACCAAATACAAATCTTAACAATGTTCAGACTAAAACTCGAAATCTCGGGGCGTCAATATAAAATATAGATAAGCTCCGAAAAAATAATAATCTAAGGAATTCATTTTGTTAATTGGTTTTGACTTTGATATACAAATAATACTCGTTATATTAATAAGCTAGTCGGGCGCCTTAAATCACTTGGTAGCGTGTCCGCCTATGAATCTAATGGTCCATGGTTCGATTTCCAGTACTCCAGAAAGATTTATCATTAGCGAAATGTGGGTTCCACCTTTCACAGTGATTAATTAACGGCCGGGGGGCTGGGTGTTGTGTCAGTCCTATATTTAAGCTAGTTTAATAGTCGTGTGCTGATATAATCTATAAATTCATAAAACGCACGTTAAAAACCTCAAATAAATAGTTAGATAAGTAAATAAAAAATACAAATTTACCATCCTTAAAATGTTACACACCTTAACACTAATAATTTACCCGCTTCAGTGGCCGAATAGTCTAAGGCGTCACTCTAGTGTTAGATTGGCCTGCTTTTTTTTAGCACCTAGTCCTACTACCCTTTCGAGCTTACGCCTACTGGCCTCGTGGCTCGAATCCTGATTGGGTACACTGAGATTCTCCTTTTAAATAAATAGGTGACCTGGCGGTCTAGGGGTAAGGTGTCAGACTTCTGTGCTGGCGGCCGGGGTTCAATCCTCGGTCCCGGCATAGATTTATCTGATTACCATATCCTTCCTTCACCTCTGACAAGACATCATGTGAATGTGGGGAATGCCAGGCCTCCACCGTGGTTCGGATTCCACGTTAAACTGTAGGTCCTCCATTTCATATCACAATCACCCTACCATTACACATTAGTGTAAGTGCGTATAACCCGAACGGGTGGTAAGACGCGGTGCTAATAATAATAACAATAATAATTAAATAAATGGTTCTCCACTCTCTTTCCAAGCAAATACGGGTATATCACCTCTAAAATGCTTCCTTCTTCATCCACAACCCGTTAAGAGTATTACATACACGTACAAAGGTAGATAAAAACACAATAATTTAAGTACTACTCTGTATTTTATCTGATCGTGTTCCAATTCTGATACCTGAACAAGTCTCCATCAAAGTGTTTCTCTCCCCGTCTTGAAGTTTTTACGGTAAGACATCAAGTTTACCGTTCAGAAGTGAGCAGAATTCGATATAAAATAGCGGCTCTTTGATGAAAAATGTATTTCGGCTTTTTTTTATTATCTTTTTTTATTTTATTGCTTTCGAGTAGAATGTTATTTTTTTCTAGTCCATCCAGGATGCGGACCCGTATCTAAGTGGTTTTGAGCCGAGGGGGTAATTATGACTACAAGTCTCATAAATAAACATATATCAGGGGATTGTTTCAGCTATGGCTGCAGAATATTTTATTCGAATGTATTCACACCTATAAAATACGAACTCACTTGACTTTCTAAGTTATAATAATATAATAATAATATTTAGCACCGCGTCTTACTACCCGTTCGGGTTATACGCTTTAAGTACTAATTAGTCTAATGGATTAGGAATTGGGAAGGTTGAATTAGAAGAAGTGAACCCGCGTTTGCGTGGAGGGAGAGTGGAAAACCATTTAGGAAAAACCACCCCCAGTTCACCCGACCGAGATTCGAACCTCGATCTCCCCGTCCTCAGCAGTCGAACTCAACACGACAAGCGCGTTAGCCAACTACGCCACCGAGGCGGATGACTTCCTAAGTTAAAGGTTTTACTTGTAGAGGTATATCAACTTTACATAGATTTTAAGATGACTGTGTTTAATTTTAAGAAATAACTTTTCTCAATTAACACCATGAATCGTTGGCCTGGTGGTCAAGGGGGTAAGGTGTCAAGACTTCTGTGCTGGTGGTCTGGGGGTTCAATCCTCGGTCCCGGCACAGGTATATCTGATTACCAAACCCTTCCTTCACCTCTGACAAGACATTTTGTGAATGTGGGGAATGCCCAGGCCTTCACCGTGGTTCGGATCCCACGTTAAACTGTAGGTCCTCCATTTCATCTCAAAATCATCCTAATTATACGTTATCGTAAGTGCATATAGCCCGAACGGGTAGTAAGACGTGGTGCTAATAATAATAATAACACGAGAATATATTTAAAACGATCCCTCTTCTAGCTATATAATTGTTGCATCGTACTTCTTAATTAAGAAATGAGCTGTTATTATTTTAAACCAAGGATAAATGTTTTATCCACCGAAATATTGTGGGTGGGGATATTGCTTCGGATCTTGGTCATTCAACCTTATATTACCTCTGTTTTCCTGGCGTATGGAGGAATTAATTTCTCATTTGGGGACACCATTAAGGCGGAGTCCATTATCCCCAGATGGTAGGATAGTGAGAATGATGATGGTGGAAAGCAGAGGGGACCTACAGTTTA
>CABFVX010006705.1:0-13079 GCA_902151425.1 Timema shepardi
ACTAGCACAATCTAGCGTCTTCCTCCATTGTATTATCACAATCTAGCATCTTCCTTCATTGTACTAGCACAATCTAGCGTCTTCCTTCAGTGTACTAGCACAATCTAGCGTCTTCCTTCATTGTACTAGCACAATCTAGCATCTTCCTTCATTGTACTAGCACAATCTAGCGCCTTCCTCCATTGTACTATCACAATCTAGCATCTTCCTCCATTGTACTAGCACAATCTAGCACCTTCCTTCATTGCACTAGCACAATCTAGCATCTTCCTCCATTGTACTAGCACAATCTAGCGTCTTCCTTCATTGTACTAGCACAATCCAGAATCTTCTTTCATTGCACTAGCACAATCTAGCATCTTCCTCCATTGTACTAGCACAATCTAGCATCTTCCTCCATTGTTCTAGCACAATCTAGCATCTTCCTCCATTGTACTAGCACAATCTAGCATCTTCCTCCATTGTACTAGTACAATCTAGCATCTTCCTCCATTGTACTAGCACAATCTAGCGTCTTCCTCCATTGTATTATCACAATCTAGCATCTTCCTTCATTGTACTAGCACAATCTAGCGTCTTCCTCCATTGTATTATCACAATCTAGCATCTTCCTTCATTGTACTAGCACAATCTAGCATCTTCCTTCATTGCACTAGCACAATCTAGCATCTTCCTCCATTGTACTAGCACAATCTAGCATCTTCCTTCATTGTACTAGCACAATCCAGAATCTTCCTTCATTGCACTAGCACAATCTAGCATCTTCCTTCATTGTACTAGCACAATCTAGCATCTTCCTCCATTGTACTAGCACAATCTAGCATCTTCCTCCATTGTACTAGCACAATCTAGCATCTTCCTCCATTGTATTATCACAATCTAGCATCTTCCTTCATTGTACTAGCACAATCTAGCGTCTTCCTTCATTGTATTATCACAATCTAGCATCTTCCTTCATTGTACTAGCACAATCCAGCATCTTCCTTCATTGTACTAGCACAATCTAGTATCTTCCTTCATTGAACCATGACTGACTAAAAGGTACTAATCGTAGAGAGGGAGGGAGAGAGTTGACCGAGAGCTTGTGCATGTTTGCAGGTGAAGCAACCAATGCCGCCCTAAACGAGAACAGGTCAGAGTTCATCGAGACTCTTCGCCCCATCGCAGAACGAACTGTCGGGGAGGTTATCCTGGAGATAGCCAACAAGATCACCAACAACTTCTCCCTTAAGGAGCTCTTCAGTGACAGCTAAGTCCTCTCCGACGTCGACGCTCATCGGAGCCGAGTATTTGGTGCTTAACCGCTGTGTTCTAATAACCAGACATAGAAATACCGAGCTAGAGTATTCCTGGAGCAAGGGCTCTCTTCTGGAACACTCGGATATTGCTAATACTGTTTTTATTGCATCTTTATATTGGTAAAATAGACCAAGTAAGCAAAGAGAACATTCATCATTAGATAGAGAGTGATTGTATTCTCTATCCGTGATCGGCTAAACCCTTATTATTACAGAAAGTCTACATTCGACCACTAACATTCATTGAAAGTCAATAAATCAGTCATTCCTGAAATATGTCTTAATCGATTTATTAATTAGAAGTTTCATCTAAAAGTTATGAACATAATTCCAATAATACATTCTTCCTTATTGATTAGGCCTACTGTAGGATTTATCTTTAAATTATTACTAAATGGACTAAAAATGTAAATACAATAATTTGAAATATTGTGGCAACTGGAGTTTCTAACACATACTTCCTATTAAAATCAGAGTCCAAGTAACAAAATGATGGGAACATCATAATATAATGGCCTCCGTTGTTGAAACACGTCATCACTGCTACATCGTATCCACAAGTAGCATAACCTGTGATCCATGAAGAAAAGAAGGTTATAAAACACTGAAATGTTGTGTTATTTCTGAACCTTTTCTCAGCTGTTTGGACACTTCTTGAATTGTTTTACAAATGTTACCGAGTTCAACAATGTAGATCATACCGTTGGACAACATTAACAACCACAAATATGTACTGCTGTTTTAAAATATAAACTGTATCATAATAGTACGTGAGTTGGGAATAGTTCATTAACAGCCAATTAAATGTATTAGGCTTGTAATGAGAGCGTATCGTGTGTATCCCTCTGTAAATGTTGCTTTACAATTAAACATAGTCAACAATGTATAGACTTTTGTTTTCTTTCCTCTGTGTCTCCATGCTACGGTAATAAATACAAAAATACAGTGTTGGGCTTAGAGAAATAATTAACCATTTATACAAAAAAAATAATTACAATAGCACCTAAATATTGTCCTATTTTATGAAGAAAATAATTATTTTGTAAATAAAGACCATAACATGAGTATTCTATGTTGGCAGCCCTGAATAAAGGATTCCGCAAGTTGAATTAGTAATTACAGGGACTAGGGATTCTGAAATAAATCTAAGAATCAAGACCTCCAACCATCTGATGAAAGAAAAAAATGTAGGGAGAGCTAAAAATTAATTTACCTACCAAGGGGTCTTTCTTCAGGTTTACCAACTTAAAGGTCGTGTACATGCTAGTCATCGCTCATAGGCGTCACATGACATCCCCACCTCAGCTTGCGTGCCTTGATTATCCTTAATATTTTAGGAGATGCATACAAGTCATGGAATTTTCAATTATATGACTTCCTCCATTCTCCTATTTGTTAATCCCTCATTCACGCAAATATATTTCTCGTGCACCTCTATCCACAGAGGCCCATCATTTTCATTTTATCTTGTAAATAATTAATAGTATCAAAGGTTCCGTAAATGTACGCCACACGCTAAATAAATGTATGTGTCAAATTAATGGTGGTCATAACTCTACCGTGTGAGCAACAGAGTAGTTTCTGTAATAGTCAAACCTTTTACCGCTAAAGCGTTAGTATCATATTTAGTTTATAGTCTGACCAATAGAATGCTCTCGCTCAATTAATGCAATCTCCCTTCACTAGGAACGGGTAGTTTCACTAAAGTCGATCGCGAAGAGAGATTATATTAATTTTACGAGAGCATTCTATTGGTCAGACTATAAACTAAATATGATACTAATGCTTTAGTGGTAAAAGGTTTGACTATTACAGAAACTCCTCTGTTGCTCACACGGTAGAGTTATGATCACCATACAAATTTATTTAGCGTATGGCGTGCATCTGCAGAACCTTGATACAGTTAATTATTTAATAAAATAAAAACTAGTTCACCTCGTCCTCCCGAAATACGCGGGTGGAAATTTCGTTCCCACGGGTGTAATAATTTTTATTTCTCCCCTTCTTTAGTTTCTCACGCCCTGTGAGGCGAATATTACCCACAGGATCAAGTTTATTTTATTTTCACACCGGGGCTACGTAGGAAATATCTGCGTAGCCCTGGTGGCGGACCGCTATTATTCCCCGACCAGCCCCGGCGGCTTCTCCGACCGGGTCCAAGCCTCCCGTTTAGTTATTTATTTTATTTCCCCATGTTTCTTGTTTCTTTCCTCTGTTTCCAATCCGTCCCTCTCTCCTTTGTACTTTATGTATATTTTAAGGTCCTGGCGACCCTTCATGTGCCACGGGGTGGGTTTTTTTAAAATATATTTTCCCACCCCTAACCCAACGATGGTATTATTCAGCCCTCCAGGGCGCCGTATCTTGTCTACTTGTGTTATGTTATATGTTTCAATGTCGTGTATGTTTTCGAGAGCCCCTCGGGGCTGGTGTTAACTATTTTTTGTTCAGTTATGTTTCTCGTGTCATTATTCATGTTTATTATTGTTAGATGTTTAAGTAAATTAAATAATCACATACAAACAAACATAAAGTAAAAAGCAGATTAACAACATTATTAGAGATCGTAGACATATTACTATCACAATGGTTAACGTCACAGTTGGGTTTCCAACAAACGCAGCCAGTTGATAGTTGCAGGCGTGGAATCAACAAAGTCCTTCTTGGTTCCTTCAAAGTTTCTGTTTGGACAATCATGTCTGGTGTTATACAATGATTGTTCCAAAGCCTTGTAGTTACATTGGGAGACATCAGCCATTCCCCATTTATGTAGCTCAACCCTAATTCTAGCGTGACCGGTTCCGATTCTGTTTAGGAAGCTCCATATTTCCTGAGGTAGGTTCATGCCTGGAAGTGGGTTTGTCGGATCTAGTTGAGCTGATGATTCCTGGTCATGATACGACCATCGATTTCCCCTTTCTTCCTTCAAGTCAAATGCCTCTTGGGGGTGTTGGTTAGTATTCTCCCATCTGATACGTTGAAGGATGTTCGGGGTATCGTGGATTGGTAAGTTGTTGTTATTTGTAAATGATGTGCTGTTTCATTTCTCTTATTCGCGTATTGTTGCTTGTTGTCGATGGAGAGCTATGTTGGCGAGTACTGAAAGCTAAGGTGTTGGTTTTGATTTGAGAGTTCCAGACACTATCCTCATTGCTTCGTTCAGATGGACATCAACTTTATTGACGTGGTTACTTCTACTCTAAACAGGAGGATAATATTCAGCAACAAAGGGGACAAGCGATTGTGCTGTCGTTTTCAAGGTGTTTGCACAGGCTCCCCAGCTGGTATAGTCTGTTATTTCAATAAGTTTCTTGTTTGTCAAAGATCTGTTGAGTATCACCCAGAGATATCTGTGGTTTTGGCTATGCAGTAGTTTCCCTCCGATGAACATAACGTTTAACTCTTTATTTACAAAAAAGGTTACTCAAATGGAATGAGCTGACTTCCGTTTTGCTGGAGTTTGGGTATGGTTTCCACTTTTATAATATTGGTCTAATTTCTCTAGGTCGTTGGTGAGTGTCTGTTCTGCTTCTTCAAAAGTATTTCTCAGGAAAGCCATTGATAAGGCTTCGGCGTGGGTAAGTTTCACCGACTTGGTAACATGCACTTACGTCACTTATGTGAACATTGAACAAATTAAAAATATATTATTATGATTATAGTAATGAAAAGTGAATCTTTCTCATCCTAAAACACGATTTAAAACTATTTAACAATGTTGTGAGAGTCACCAAACCAATATTTAAGCATAAAAATATTATTTCAACTCTCAACCAACAGTGATCAGATTACCATGGTGTGTATTACAAGGCAAGCATCACCATAGATATAAACCCAACACATACGTGCATACATACCTAACTACGCCGTTCCCTTACAGGGTAGGCAAGAAATTGTACAATATTATCATAGTTGAATAAAAAGTTTATTGTCACTAGAATCTGTTGTCATATCCAAGTAAAATAAATTAATCAATAAATTATTATGTTTTTAGTCTAAATAAATGTTATTGAAAGACAAAGAGTATTAATTTATTTTAGTATCTACTATGTTTAGGCCTGTTGAGGGCAGGATTTACAAGTAATAATAGATCGTTTCACAGTATGTCTGATATTTAGATTCTTCAAGCCACCGTTCGTGTACCGAGATCGTGCTAGCTTCTCTTACGTATTTATAATAACTTACACTTTTGGTCAATACATTTGCGCCAACCTTGTGAAACTACATATTCTTCCATATACGTTTTAACATTACTCATCATTAAATCACCCGTCTAGACAATAGTAACTTGACCTAAACGTTTTAAAGCTTAAGTAAGACAATTATCTGTTAGATATTAATTATTATCAACGATAAAAGGTGCCTGCCAATATTTGGAGGTGTATTCTGTTGCCTATATATTTCTTGTAATTTTTATTACTATGCCATATTTTTATTTTCTTGAAATTCAACATTTATCTTTGAAATTATTTCGTTCAAACATTTATTAGTGTTCTATTTAGTTTAAATTTTGATTTTAAGTACCAACCACGCTCTAATATATAGTCAACGATTAATCGAGATCAATATATTATAAATTAAACCATTAAATTGAATGTCAACGTATCGATTGTAACTATCGATATATCTATTTTTGTACTTGTTATCTTTGTAACAGACTCGTGTGTTTCAACAATGGCCTAACGTTGAAATTAGCGCGTGTTCTAAACATGGTTTGTCGAACCAAGTTTTCCGTGGATTATTGCAAGAGTGAACGTACCACCTGCGGATCTTGTGAGATACGAATTTCAAAAAAATGCCTCAGATTTTCCTTAAAGGTGAGAATTTATAAAGAGAAACTGTGCTCCATCAAGGTGCTTACTATTCTAACACAAAGATAGTCGTGGCTCGTGAACTTTGTGTGACTGTCGGAAACGGTAACTGGTACAGTAGTGTCCATTAATATGAATAGGAATATGAATTAATCAATACATTTATGGGGTTTTTTAATGTATAAAACCAAATTTCTGCATGGGTTATGCAGGCTATAATAAGTAATTTTCTTATCTTTATTATTGTTAAATTAAACTAGGCCTAAACAATGTTTTTATGAGTAGGTCAAAATGGTAAAAAGACAAATTAGTCATTTTAGTTTGCAAACTAGAAAAGTTAACTAGTCACTGAATATATATATATATATATTTTTTTTTCTTTCTGGTATTGATTTGCAATTTATAAAATATTATAGTTTAGACTTAGTTTAGTTTATAGTATGAATTCTTGCTACACCATTTGTTAGTAATTTTTTTATAGTGCTATATATCAAAGAAATCAGTTCCAGATATTTGCTCGAAGAGAACTATCACCAAATAGTCTGCACACAATATTAGTTTGTTAGTTAAGTTGTAACCATCAATTTTATTAAATTCATAATATCCGAGTGAGTAGGTACTTTTCGAGTTTAGCTGAGCGCTGTACCCGTGCGGCTCTCGAGCGTTCCTCATTTGGATTCAGGGGAAAAAACCTAGATGGGGGTTTTGATTGAATTTTAAAATAAAAGGCCTAACATAAATATTTCCATCAATATTATATTTTAATCCATTTTGAAAGTTGAAAGTAGCCTCCAAAAAATACAGGACATGTCCAGGTACGATTACGAACAAGGACACACACATCGGTCCACATATGTACACAAAACACGTTATCATTTCAGGGCAAGGGTCGCTCAGGTTGGTACCACTGGTCGTGTTTCTTCTCAGAGCACTGCCCCGCTTCTGTGGAGGACATCAAGGACTTTGAAGTTCTTAGCTGGGTAGACCGTCGTCGCATCAGGGAGAGGATTGGTAGGTTGTAACCCCCTTTGGGGCCACAGAGGATATGATAATAATATTTAGCACCGCATCTTACTACCTGTTCGGGTTATACGCTTTAAGTACTAATTACTCTAATGGATAAGGAATTGGGAAGGTTTAATTAGAGGAAGTGAACCCGCATTCGCGTGGAGGGAGAGTGGAAAACCATTTAGGAAAGAAAAAAAAAAACAGTTCACTTGACCGAGATTCGAACCTCGATCTCCCCGTCCTCGGCAGTCGAGCTCAACACGACAAGCGCGTTAGCCAACTACGCCACCGAGGCGGGTCAGAGGATATGAAACATTAAAAGAACCCCACTTTTTAGTGTCTAAAGGTGTTGACCGACACCAGAGGGGCTCCCCTGTGACCGGGACTCATCTCCTGCAAAAGGTGATTACTAAGTTTCATCCCCCAACTTTGAAGGGGTTGTTCCCTTGTCCACAGAGTTCCTGGTGGACTGCGCCAACGCCGACACCGGTATCTGCCATCTGTGCCAGGACAAGATACCAGAGGTGAGATGAGCTCGCCAGCCTCTCTACAGGCCAATACACCTGTTCTGGAAGGTTTTAGACAGGCTTAGCTCCAAAATGTTGTTTAGTTATTAACTTGGTTATCTGTTTCGCTTCGTGAGCGCTCAGATTGCTCACTAACCGTTCACTGTCAAACAGAGAGTTAGTTCCGTACTAAACTGATCTGAGACCGTTTATGATTTGGTGTCTCTACATGTCAGCCGATGTTGTCCTTGCACACAGAAAGCTGTGCGGATCTCCAAGAAAGGACTTGGTGAGTTCCACCTGGGGTGTTTTTCTAACGAGAGGGCCCTGTTGGACTACCAACTGTCCTCGGGAGACATGCTGCAGGGGTACACCCAGCTAGAGGCCCAGGACCAGCTGGCAGTCCAGAGTGCTCTGCCCCTCGTGGCGGTGTGAGTACCGACACTTTGTTATTCGAGGAAGTTAGTGGCTCCATTTTCAGAACAAAGAGATGTTCGCTGTTCTGGGATCTGGTTGTAGAGTGATGTTTGGTAAAACCACAGGAATAATTCAGGTTCGGAGTAGTGGGAAGGTTTGGATCTGAAATGTTTTTGAATCAACTATCATTTAAGGACTCAAGAGGTTCACACAGCCCATTCCTAATTAAAATTAATATTTTGTTCCAAGTATAAGATGTCCACAAACAGTTGAAAAATTAAAGATCTGGGTAATAAACCCGGGACCTTAAGTATAGCTTGTAATTTAAAAGTTATATAGATTTAAAAAATAAACACAAGAGTTTTAATAATAAAAGAGCATGTATGACTGTGTATGGATGTTGTCTAAATGAAGTTAGTGAGGATGGATCAAGCACGGAGTTGTGGTTTCTTGAGCTCTGAGGGAACAGCGTGGCTAGAGTCGGTTCTTGATAGTTCAAAAATAATGTTTTAGGTTTTGGGTCGCCAACACTTGTAAAAGATCACCGTTTTGTTATAAATGTAAATATCTTTAATTACCTGTTATATTTTACATTTAAAATGGCGTAAACTTAAGTTCTCTCACACTATTTAATTACTTTAATAGTTTATTTTTATCCAACTCGAAACAATATTTTAAACACAATTAAAAGTACTTATTCTTAGTTTTGGAACGTTACTGAGTTTGTGTAATACAGCGCATACATTAATACCTTTTAATACAAGAATCGTATTTACTTGGAAAAGAGAGAATTGTTGTCATTTTTTATATTAAATAAAATATTTTATAGTATTTCGAAATATTAACTGAATAGAATATGTCTATCCAGTGCGTGGGTCTGTCATGTTCAACCACACGGTTTAAAATCGTCGGTCGACATTTTGAAGCTATGGAAGTTAGACCTGTTGTTAAAGTGATGTGAATGATAATTAGAGCTGTCATCCGAGTGAATTAGGGTGATGAGTGAATCGCAGGTATGTATATATGTAGGTGACGTGTCCAACTGGAGGTATTGTTTGTTTCACAGTCTCGAGTTGGGGCCTAGGTCAGAGCCCAACTGGATACAGCTCCCCGACACAACAGAGGTCACCGAGGTACATCTGCACTTCAAGAACACGACACTCGGCTAGACGTGCTACCAACTTGCATCCAAATAATGTTTCAGCTTTCAGAAAACTTCTCTAAACCTCTTTTTTTTTAAGTTGTTCTATTTACATAAAGATGATAGAATTGTAAAAACAAATAAAAGTAAAAATCCAAATAAGTTGGCAATATTTCGATGCCTCAGGAGCAGACTGAATAGCAAGTGTCGACAGTGCAGCCAACTTGGTCGTGAAGGACGAGAACCGACCTAGAGGCTCTACTGTTGTGCTTGTACCTGTTGGAGGATTGTGATACTCCGACTGGTGTCATGGCGGTCCGTTCGTGCGTTCACGGAGAGTTTCAGTGGCAACTAATACCTGCATTGTATGTTCTCACCAAAAAAAACCAATAAGCCATCTTCATAGTGAAAAAGAATTTTATTTTCTCAATATATTTATAATGTCATAAAATAATTTACAAAATATTTCACTTTTATTATTAACCCCGTGTCTTACTACCCGTTCGGGTTATACCCACTTACGCTAATGTGTAATGGTAGGGTGATTGCGAGATGAAATGGAGGACCTACAGTTTAACGTGGGATCCGAACCACGGTGGAGGGAAGGGTTTGGCAATAAGATAAATCTTTGCCGGGACCAAGGATTGAACCCCGGACGCCCAGCACAGAAGTCCGACACCTTACCCCTAGACCGCCAGGTCACCACACTTTTAGGTTAATTAATTAAAATGACTGCAGCAACAAGGATATAAAACTAAAGCCGTTAGTAATAATGTAAAATATATCAGCTTACTTGGAAAACTTCATAAGGCCGTATATGAAAGCTTCCACATTTTTTAGTTTAGCAATATTAGAATTAAAAGGTTCCGTTTTTCCCCTGCGGCCAGCGTTGCGGCCAATTTTAAACAGCGATCATAGGAATCCCTTGATGATAAAAACTTGTGACGTCAGAAAGTCGGCAAGACGAGGTTTCAGAAGTAAGCTAACAATATTTTTAATACTCAATATTTATTTGTTTTTTAATTCCACACCCCCATAAAGTTTATCACCGTCCCAAAAATTAAAACTAATTTGAGCATTTTCAGTTTGGAACTTATATCTGCCGAACTAAGTTTGTATAGCAGAACAAATGTAATATATGTTAAAAGCCATCATTGTGGAATGTACAACTATAGATGATATAATGTTGAGAAACGTGTAACCTAATCTGAAGAGGTGTTCAGTGATTGTCTGATTGTCTGGTATCTTATCAATGAGCAATAGTAGACGGACTGTGGAAGAATTGTTCACTAACGACTGCACTAATTCATAGCAAATAATCTACACCAAGTACTTGTAGCGTGTAGCGTAACTGTCCCCCTGATGAAAGGAAACATCTTACCGGAATATTTTAAGGTTATCATTAAACCTATAATTAGTACTAGCATCCACTAAAATTCTAACCAATAATAATTGTAAAAAGATAACGATTTGTATTAAACTTTGTATTTATTTGTGTGGAAGTTGGCGCTAGTGTGTTGTGTAAATGTTGATTGTAACAGTTTATATGAACTGGTTGTGTTGTAGAGAGTAGCATGTCTGAACTGGTTGTGTTGTAGAGTAGCACGTCTCAACTAGACGCGCAGGTGAAGATACTCCGCCACGAACACCCGGAAGATCTTGTTGAGGTTCTCGCAGGTGGTAAAGTCGATGGCGTTGAGGTTGTCCGATTGTTTGTGCCAAACGGACGGGAACGGGTACGGAATAAGATGCAAGACCGGGACATCTGCAACAATACACAAGATGCATTTGGAGAGAATATAAATTAACCTAGGGCAGCAACAATCGACATTCAACTCAATCACAAATAATGTGACCGGAGCTACGGTCTTAGTATTTCCTTTGAACCTATCGGAACCAAGGTCATCGACTGCTAAGCACCTGTCACGACAAATATCAATTGAATTGTGGGAAATATTTATGTCAAGCAGAGTTTGTACTCAGCGGAGGAAGATGGAGATATTCCAGAACAACTTCTTTGTTTCGATTGGTTACAGATGTATCTATAAGCTCAGGCTAGTCCATAAAAATATATCTCGTTCTGCCTTATCTCGTTCTAGTTTTTATATTATTCTCATGAGAACAAAACCAATTAAGACACAATTGACCAAAGTATCTAAACCTTGGTGTTTTAGAAACAATAATGTGAAGTGTAAGTGTCATTGGGACCAATAAACTGGTCATCTCCTCAGATAACACTATCTCGACCGATACGTTATCAGCACTAGCGAGTGTTATGCACTGATTTGACACTACATGGTATCTTAACACCCTTGAAGGACACAGTAACAAAGGGTCCTCACCTCGCTTCATGAAGGGCACATGGTCATCCTCGATGCCTGCGTACATTGACCTCTTCTTGAAGTAGCTCTGCTGGGGCCTGCCCGAAGAGTAGCGCTCCAACTGTCCGCGACTGGACAGATTCTGCTCGGCATTGATGAGAACCCGGTACCAGGAACTGGTATCGGGGAAGAAGCTGAAGAACGAGGGATCTGGAGCCCCGAGGAGGTCAAGAAGGACCAGCACATCCTTGTGGCAAATTCAGGAACTTAGGACAACACTGTCTTTCCAGTCACGAGTAGTAACAAGCATGTAGGGCTCGAGTAGTAACAAGCATGTAGGGCTCGAGTAGTAACAAGCATGTAGGGCTCGAGTAGTAACAATCATGTAGGGCGCGAGTAGTAACAAGCATGTAGGGTGAGAGTAGCAACAAGCATGTAGGACGCGAGTAGTAACAAGCTGGTAGAGCTCGAGTAGTAACAAGCATGTAGGTCGCGAGTAGTAACAAGCATGTAGGGCGCGAGTAGCAACAAGCATGTAGGGCTCGAGTAGTAACAAGCATGTAGGGCTCGAGTAGTAACAAGCATGTAGGGCGCGAGTAGTAACAAGCATGTAGGGCACGAGTAGTAACAAGCATGTAGGGCTCGAGTAGCAACAATCATGTAGGGCGCGAGTAGTAACAAGCATGTAGGGCGCGAGTAGTAACAAGCATGTAGGGCGCGAGTAGTAACAAGCATGTAGAGGCTCGAGTAGCAACAAGCATGTAGGGTGAGAGTAGCAACAAGCATGTAGGGCGCGAGTAGTAACAAGCATGTAGGGCGAGAGTAGCAACAAGCATGTAGGGTGAGAGTAGCAACAAGCATGTAGGGCGCGAGTAGCAACAAGCATGTAGGGCGCGAGTAGTAACAAGCATGTAGGGCGCGAGTAGTAACAAGCGTGTAGGGCGCGAGTAGTAACAAGCATGTAGGGCGTGAGTAGCAACAAGCATGTAGGGCGCGAGTAGCAACAAGCATGTAGGGCGCGAGTAGCAACAAGCATGTAGGGCACGAGTAGTAACAAGCATGTAGGGCACGAGTAGTAACAAGCATGTAGGGCTCGAGTAGTAACAAGCATGTAGGGCGTGAGTAGTAACAAGCATGTAGGGCGCGAGTAGCAACAAGCATGTAGGGCGCGAGTAGCAACAAGCATGTAGGGCGCGAGTAGTAACAAGCATGTAGGACATAGGACTAATGAAACACTTACTATCCTGTCTAGCTGTGTTGTCCTATCCTGGGTCCCTCGAGAATATGGCTCATTGCCCCACAGCTGGGCCAGATGGCGCGCGCCGTACAAGGAGTCGGTGTCACTCCATTCCTTGAATGCTTCCTCTCCGTCAAAAAATATAAACTGCAGGCTTATATTCGACTGAAACCCATTCACACGTCTAGATAGTAACATTATCCACACGTCTAGATTGTGACATTATCCACACGTCTAGATTGTGACATTATCCACACGTCTAGATTGTGACATTATCCACACGTCTAGATTGTGACATTATCCACACGTCTAGATTGTGACATTATCCACACGTCTAGAT
>CABFVX010006705.1:20461-37240 GCA_902151425.1 Timema shepardi
GTTAAGGTAACATGACCTCTATGACCGAGTAGGCTACAGTTTGGTCCATTGAGCTGAGAATTGTGTGGCAGGGTTAAGGCAACATGACCTCTATGACCGAGTAGGCTACAGTTTGGTCCATTGAGCTGAGAATTGTGTGGCAGGGTTAAGGCAACTTCTCACTAGGAAGGTCATGTTTCCTCTTGTCAGAGCATGGGTGGGTCAACGGGTGACCTTGGCCAGGAGAGTGACGTGACCTAGACTAGGAGAGTGACGTGTTGTGACCTACACCAGGAGAGTGACGTGTTGCCAATGTTTGGTGATTACACTAAGCACGTTTGCGGGCGCGCACAGAACTAGCCATGTGGCTTGTGTCTGACGCTTGTGTACCCAGATCAACTAGGACTGACCTTCATGACTGGCTAAGATCTCGGCGACAGGTGGGACTATCTCGAGGTCTAGGACCCTCTTTAGTACTGACGTCAACAGATGGGGTGACTGGTGAATACCCACACCAAGGGAACAGGCCCCGGGGTACTTGGGAACGTCAGCGTAGCACGATATGTTCTTTCGTGTTGCCTGCACTGCATCGAGTGAACACATAATTATAACATCCTGTCTAATATGTCTAAATATCAAGAGTAATGGCTACCTGAGCTATAATAACCAGAGGATGCCTAGAACTGCATCTCGCAAGACTTGATTTGTGAAGTCAAAGGTCATATCTTCAAACACTTGGAAATACTCTCAAGGTAGAGTAAGAACTCTCACTAAACACGACGTATTGCAACATATACTCAGTTTTATAACGGCTCCTCGACACTATTTTAGCGCCGACTGGTGATTAAATATAACTCAAATTTCACCAAAATATAGCAAGTTTTGTAAACCTTTCTCTTAACCTAAGTGCACTTAATAAATCATTTAAAAAATTTTAATTAGTCTTATGAGACTTTATCTTTGCTTTAAATGTTTCAAGCTTTTCTTTGACTTCACTTCACTTATTCCACCAATCGCCAGTAGTGTGTAGTGTTATCAATCAACAACAATAAATGATAAATATTTAACTTGTTATTTAAAATAGTAAGTTCTGTTGCCAGGACTCCCGGATCCGTTTGCAAAAATCAGCGTGGACGGCTCCGGACAGTGCCACAGCACGGACACTTGCAAAGCCACCCTGGACCCCAAGTGGAACCAGCACTATGACCTGTAAGTTGCGACACAGACACACGACCTGACACATTGGGCCGTGTGCCAACTGGATATATCCTCCCTCCCCCTCACTTTCATTATATGTCCGTCAAGTGGGTATGACGCGTGTATTCCAGGTACATTGGGAAGGGGGACGGTATCACCGTCAGCGTGTGGAACCACAAGAAGATCCACAAGAAGCAAGGAGGGGGGTTCCTCGGCTGCGTCCGCATTATGTCCAACACGATCCAGAGGCTCAAGGACACCGGCTGTAAGTTGGCGGGCTTGGACATTCTTTGGCGACGACAGGAAAGCTTGATGCGGCGAATCTCAGATTTTCAGTTTCAATTCCAAACTTTGCTTGTTAGCTCGAATTGAATACATTTTACTATGAAATTCTTTAGAATTAAAATGGGTGACCTGGCGGTCTAGGGGGGTAAGGTGTCCGGGGTTCAATCCTCGGTCCCGGCACAGATTTATCTGATTACCAAACCCTTCCTTCACCTCTGACAAGACATCTTGTGAATGTGAGGAATGCCAGGCCTCCACCGTGGTTCGGATTCCACGTTAAACTGTAGGTCCTCCATTTCATCTCACAATCACCCTACCATTACACATTAGCGTAAGTGCGTATAACCCGAACGGGTAGTAAGACGCGGTGATAATAATAATAATAATAATAATAATAATAATAATAATAATAGAATTAAAATGAATTTTAAATAAGGCTCCACCTGTCAAATAAAACCTTGGTGCTACGGATATAAAAATTAGGTCACTCCGCAGTAATTGGTACAAAGGACAAATATTTTAAATTTAAGAAAGAGAAAATTTAGCCTTAACTTTTCTATCCATAATAAGTTACCTAAAACATTTGTATACTTTTACCCTAAAAAGCATTTTGCTTACCGGTATTTATTGCCCAAATACAAATACGGTTCTATATTGTATTGACCCGTAAATAAGCCCCACTTTTCCCCAAAAAAATACCCACTAGTTGCACCCGTGTGTATCATGTAACTGATGTTGTACCTTGGAGGGCCGAATGTCGATATATCAATGTACATTCACAACAACAGGTGATCTTACTTATAACACAAACACTGTTATTTAAAAAACAGATTCTTATTCTTCAATTTTAACAATTTTGCTCCTTTTCCCATGCATCCAACCTCACTTTAAAAACATGTTATTTATATACGTGCACCTACCATACGTTGATGTGAGAGGAGAATAATGGGAGGAATTAAAGGAGGAAGAATGGGGGAAAATGGAGGCATTTTACTAAACTGACTCGGCCACCGGCTGGGAACAGTTGATGTGAGGGGGGGAACTAATGTGTACAGTAACCCCAGAGCTTCTTTGGTGCTGACTGACAGCTCACAGCTGACTTCTGACAGTCAACATTTAGGTATATATCTAAATTTTGACCGTCAAAAGTGACAGCTGCTAAACACATGTTTTTTGCGGATCATATGGTTTGGTTTAGGGATACAAAATTTGGTCTGGTAACTTTTCAAAGCTTTTAGCTGTCAGTCAGGCAGCTACTGTAGATAATATCCCCTCCCCCATCACAGTATCAAACACCCCCACCACCCCTCATCCCTCTTATTTAAATAGTATCTTAATTGTAGTCTATATATAAACCTTTTATTGAAACACATTCTTGTTAGCCAAGCTCGACGAGTCGATCATTGTTTGTATGTGCGTGCAGTCAAGATACACGTAACTCGGTTATAATGTGGTGTCAGTCATTAGCTGACTCCCCCGTCACACCACAGACCCTTAGCGCTAGAGCATTCATCTCCGCGTCGTCGCTCCGTGACTGGCGGCTAGACAACCTGGTGTGCATGTTCCTTACAACCAAACACGGTACACTGGTCTGGTATGAGTAATGTAGTAATGTACCGTCTTGTACCGCTGGCAGACCAGCGGCTGGACTTGTGTAAGGCGAGCGCCGATGACCCGGACCCGGTCAAGGGTCAGATTGTGGTGTCGTTGCTGTCGCGGGACGGGCACGGCTCTGGGGGGGCTGGTCCCAACGCCGTGGTGGACCCCTTGGGGGACCTGAGCTGTCCGGAGGACCTGCCCGAGGGTTGGGAGGAGCGGCGTACCCCGGCGGGGAGGCTCTACTACGTTAACCATCACACCCGCACCACGCAGTGGGTGCGACCTAACAGGTATGTCCAACACGCCCAGTGGGTGTGACACCCACTAGGTTTCATTCAATCAGAACTGTGCCCTTTAATGTATTCTCTTCTTTCCTGTACTTTTGGGCGGTTTTCCTCAAATTTAGCTCAGTTTTTTGTTTTCTTAAATTTTTTAGCATACCATTTATTAAATTGGCAGGTCTTGTGATTTTTTTAAGGATTTATTGAAAATCACACAAGATTTTGTAAACATTAGGAAACTGTCATCTTTTGTTTTGTAAAATAATGATATAATTACAATCTGAGTGTCTGTTCTGGAAGTGTTTGGTACAGAGTCTGTAACAGTGGTTTCCCTCCCTCTCCCCGGGCAAACCCTTTCTTTGTCCCTTACAGTTAATAACTAACAATATATTCCAGCAGGCCCCACTACAATGGTATCATCCCCACCAACACCCCCCCGCCGGGGGGCTCCAGCATGTCGCCCCCTCCGGACGTGGACTGCATGTCCCCGGGAGACACCGCACTCACCCCTGTATCGAGCCACTCTGCGCGCAACAATATCAACAGGTGGGTGCGCCATACACACCTGCACGCCCGGTTTGTTCTGTTCCCAGGTCGATTAGTTTGAATTCGAATCTTGTAATAATTATGGACATAGTAGGAAATATAAATATCAGGGCTTTGCGAGTACTCGTATTTTGAGCTCGAACTCGAGTTTGAAGGTTTTGTAGGCTCGTCAGTTTCAAGTTTCTACTTGGTGTACTTAATAACCAATTTTTAAAACGCAATATTAAGCTTAGGCTGTTTAATTGAGATAATATCAGCAATTCCACTTATAAATCATTCGGTTACTTAACAAATTGTTAAAAATTAATTTCAATTTTAACATTAATAAAGTAATAGAGCTTTAAAACCACTTTCGACCAGTAAATTTACTCAATATTGTCATCTATTTTGAATTATACTTGATTGCAAGTACTTGTGCAATAAATAACTTTTAACTTTGATTATTGTTTATAAAATGATACAAGTAACCACAATATTATATTTTTAAAGAATAAAACAACCAGCAAAGAAATATTCAGACTTACACTTGGCGATATAAGGCAAGTGATAGTGATGAAAGCCAACCTGGAAGTATAGTAAGGTTAAGACTGGGCTATCGCACCTGGGACCTACTGACGAGACGCAAGCTCTGGTCTTGTCCCAAGTAACCGAGGCCCCTCTCTCTGTCCAGGGACCGGCGCAGTTCCCGGCTCCACGACGAACCGGCCGGCCGCAGGGAGAGCACGGGTAGTCAACCCTCGTCCGCGAGAAGACGCTCGGGAAGACAGCGCAATTCCGTACAGCACAACGGCGTCGCTCGTTCCGCTCACCCGCGGCAACAACATCTGTCCCAGCCGGGGGACTTGCCTCAAGGATATGGTGAGTGACCAGGGTATCGAGAGACTGTGAAAGTGAAAACTCCTTGCTCATATTTAACATGAGGATTTTCCACCCTCTCTCTAGGCAAGTACAGGTGCATTTATTTTTAAATCCACCTTATATTATTGTCGGTAAAGTGTACACAGCACAGACAGCTTGTTGAACTTTCAACTGTTCTGTCTAGAGCTGCGTACAACACAGCAGGGCCAAGTGTACTTCTACCACATACCGACGGGTGTGAGCACTTGGCACGATCCCCGAATACCTCGTGACCTTCTACCGGCCAACTGCCCCAACAGTGTCCTGTCTGAACTGGGGCCTCTGCCCCCTGGCTGGGAAATGAGACAGACCATCTCTGGTCGAATCTACTATGTCGACCACAACAACAGAACCACACAGTTCACAGATCCGCGGCTGTCAGCCACCGTCATTACGAGCCTCATAAACAAGTACGTAACTAACTTGGGGTCATTACGAGTCTCATAAACAAGTATGTAACTAACTTGGGATCATTACGAGCCTCATAAACAAGTACGTAACTAACTTGGGATCATTACGAGCCTCATAAACAAGTACGTAACTAACTTGGGGTCGTTACGAGCCTCATAAACAAGTACGTAACTAACTTGGGGTCGTTACAGAGCCTCATAAACAAGTATGTAACTAACTTGGGGTCATTACGAGCCTCATAAACAAGTACGTAACTAACTTGGGGTCATTACGAGCCTCATAAACAAGTACGCCACTAACTTGGGGTCATTACGAGCCTCATAAACAAGTACGTAACTAACTTGGGCTCATTACGAGCCTCATAAACAAGTACGTAACTAACGGGGTCAATTACGAGCCTCATAAACAAGTACATAACTAACTTGGGGTCATTACGAGCCTCATAAACAAGTACATAACTAACTTGGGGTCATTACGAGCCTCATAAACAAGTATGTAACTAACGGGGTCATTACGAGCCTCATAAACAAGTACGTAACTAACTTGGGGTCATTACGAGCCTCATAAACAAGTACGTAACTAACTTGGGGTCATTACGAGCCTCATAAACAAGTACGTAACTAACGGGGTCATTACGAGCCTCATAAACAAGTACGTAACTAACGGGGTCATTACGAGCCTCATAAACAAGTACGTAACTAACTTGGGCTCATTACGAGCCTCATAAACAAGTACGTAACTAACGGGGTCATTACGAGCCTCATAAACAAGTACGCAACTAACTTGGGCTCATTATGAGCCTCATAAACAAGTACGTAACTAACTTGGGGTCATTACGAGCCTCATAAACAAGTACGCAACTGGTTCATTGTCATTGTGTTGTAGCTGTATCTGAAGTTGAGTCTGTCGACCGGAACGTGTCATTGAGGGTGTGTCATTGAGGGTGTGTCATTGAGGGTGTGTCATTGCTTGTCACAGGAAGCAGACTGCACCACCACTGGTTCAGCCCTCCACCGCAGCCGAACCCCCTGCCTCCACCCCTGCTAGTCCCCCCACGGAAGAGGCCCAGGTGGAGCCTGCAGCCAGTGAGGCCCCGCCTCCCATAGAGCCCCCCACGCCGCCTCCCAGGGTGGGCGAGCTCCCCAAGGACCTGTTGGACAGTGAAAGTCTGCCCAAGTATAAGCGCGACCTTGTGGCCAAGCAGAGAGTGCTACGAGCGGAACTACAGGCGCTACAGCCACAGAGCGGACATTGCCGCCTGGAGGTGTCCCGGGCGGAGATTTTCGAGGTAGTTCCATCAGGCTCATCCAGATAGTAGTAGTTGTTGTCACTGTGAACAGTACCTGGTCAGGAAGATAGGGCTCGTGCGGATAGACACGCTCTCACAAAAATAGAGCACCATCAGTTCATAGATTTTCTGTTCCTCTGCTAATACCATCAATCTTACGTCGGTTGATTACTTTTCCAAGACACTCCGTGGGCTGCAAAACACGTCATTGTGGGCCCCCTTTTAGAAGCGTTTGATATAAACATAGCTTTGCAAATTACAATTTTAACAACAAATAAACATTGTTGTTATTCTTTGCTGTCGTATAAATTACAAATTAGCGTTCACATGGAAAAAATATAAACTGAATGAATTACTTTTTGTAAATTTATCACAATCGATTTAGGATAGAGGTATATGACGCTTTGAAACTTCGACTTAATTTCGAAAGAAAAAATATGGCTTTGACACTTATGAAGCTCTGCCGATAAAAATATCGACAACTAAAATTCTCCATTTATGTTCAAATAATATGCCTACTGTTTTGAGTTGTTGCAAAAATCTGAAGTAATTTAATTCACTATCATAATAATAACTTGATTTGTCAGATTGAAACTAAATATTACAAACAATTGTGCGATAAATCATTTTCTAAAACAATTCTAGTGCATGAAGTTATAGAATGGATATTTTTTTCAATCATAAAGCACGGAGGGGTGTGAAGTCCACTTTTCAATAAACATAAATTGAGTATTTTAGCTGTCGATATTTTATTGGTGAAGCTTCAAAGAAGGAATTTTTTTTTACAGAGAGGTGGAAGCTGGTGTTTGTTTTGAAGCCAGGTCGAAGTTTTGCACACCCCACGTAAAACATTTAGAATGGAAAGTGTGGACTTTACACGCCCATAATTTAGGCTGAAACAGGGTGACACACTTGCACTACACATTTTGTCAATTATAATAAATGTGCAAAGTATAATTTTATTTTTTCATAACACTAAACAATAAACTTAATATTCAAATGGTGACCTGGCGGTCTAGGGGGTAAAGTGTCAGACTTCTATGCCGGCGGCCGGGGTTCAATCCTTTGTCCCGGCAAAGATCTATCTGATTACCAAACCCTTCCTTCACCTCTGACAAGACATCTTGTAAAGTGGGGAATGCCAGGCCTCCACCGTGGTTCGGATCCCACGTTAAACTGTAGGTCCTCCATTTCATCTCACAATCACCCTACCATTACACATTAGCGTAAGAGCGTATAACCCGAATGGGTAGTAAGACGCGGTGCTANCAATCACCCTACCATTACACATTAGCGTAAGAGCGTATAACCCGAATGGGTAGTAAGACGCGGTGCTAATAATAATAATAATAATAGTATTCAAATATTCTAACTATGTAAATATGTCCTTTATCCAATACAACCTCGCTAGGACTTGTTAGACTTGGTGTTGCCAAGCTGTATGGTATATAGCACTCAACTCACAAACATTGACCACACTTGTACTGACGACATGACCTCTTCCAGGAGTCCTATCGGCTGGTCATGAAGATGAGGCCCAAGGACATGCGCAAGCGGCTCATGGTGAAGTTCCGCGGGGAGGAAGGTCTAGATTACGGGGGGGTGGCGCGGGAATGGCTGTACCTGCTGTCCCACGAGATGCTCAACCCGCAGTACGGACTGTTCCAGTACTCCCGCGAGGACAACTACACGCTGCAGATCAACCCGGACAGCAGCATCAACCCGGTGAGTCGATACGTACGGTTTGCTGGCCACGTCATACAATGTGCTACTCTTGCAATTAACCTCGCTGTCGATTACAAGGAGATCCAGGTTCGATCCTTGTACAGGGGTTTTTTTTCACTCTTTTTTTCTATGCAAATGCAAGTGCGCTTCCTCAAACTTAAACCTTCCTAATCCTTAACACATTAGTGTAATTAATACATAGGTGTATAAGGTATAACCCAAAAGGCTAATTATCATTATTGTCTCTTAATCTGGAATATCTTCCTAGATGTTTGTAACTGAGCGACTAGTATCGTACTTTAGACCTGCCTCTGGACAAAGTGTTCTCTCTTCTAAGTTATTGGTGTTCTCCAGGAACATCTCTCGTACTTCCACTTTGCCGGTCGTATCATCGGTATCGCGGTGTTCCACGGCCACTACATTGACGGAGGTTTCACCACACCCTTCTACAAGATGTTGCTGAATAAACCAATCACCCTGATCGACATCGAGGGGGTGGACCCGGAGCTGCATCGGAGTCTCACCTGGATGCTGTGAGTGTCGATATGACGCGAGATCAGGCTTGAATCTCTGTATGGAGGGTGTGTTTTACACTCTCCTTCCGTGCACGTGCGGGTACACTTTCTCTAAGATCCAACCATACTCACACTCTCGTGTAGTAAGTTTAGGCACAGTCTGATTTCGGGGCCCCCTATCCTCCTCGCTTCCCGGAAACAAAGAATAAACTACACGATCTGAAAAATATAATTTTCAATTAAAAAACCAGATTCAACTCATTAAGAAGTTTCTTAATGACTAAGGAAAAATATAAAAACAAAATATTATGCGGCAAAACAAGTGAAAGAACGATAGAAAGTCGTATACCAACTAACTAAATCACATTAATTAGAATATGAATATAAAATTTTATTCAATCAGAACTTTCTATTTTTGTGAATTTACTGATAGTGAATTTAAATGCATGTGACTTAGTTAATGACTTGGTAAATTACGCAAATAGTTTTTCACGCGTTTCAATACTGATGATTTTTCTGCAACTTGCATTGCAAATCGGTAATGTTAAAAGAATCTTGAATATTCACTCCGCGGAATGTAGACGAAGTCCTTCCGTTAATACCGTCGATATTTCACCGGGAAAAGTCACTTTTTCTTTTTCAAATATAGTAATGAAGTGATGAAGTTCATCTTTATTTCGACATCTTTTTCGTATTTTGTACTTAAATTTCTTACAAATTCATTAAATTCATTGTCGCTTATTGAAAATCTTTTAAAACCTTGTTGTAAATTGTGTTTCAATTATTCATTTTAGATATAAGTTGATCACAAATTACATTTGGAATGTTCGTAACAAAACTTTATTCAGTACTGAAATGTGTGCCATTAGATGATGTCTCGTCAAACTTTAATTTTCTCTTCTTTTTTTCTGCCATCTCGGAAATTTATATTTTTAGTGAGTGAATTTGCGGGTTTCTCAAGGTCTTCACATTTGTTTCTAATATCAATAATAAATACAGGAAGGGAGGTTAGTTGTAGTACATTACATTTGCTATTACATCTTGTAACAGTTGTTATAGTTGGTCCCATATAACTGTCAATAAAGATTTTTCATAGCTATCAAATTTGTCTGATAAACTCGCTGCCTCCAGTTGGCTTTTTGGTTTTTCATTTTCTTTTGTGGGAATATTTATAAAAGTTTCTATAATTCCATCTTAAAGCCGAGACAGCGCCTGCTTTGCTGACCGTTGTGTTTCACATATTAACAAGAAGATTCCATCTCCGACAAATAAACACATACATTTTGGATTAAAGAAAAAGTTAATGCTCCTTGACACAATTTCTCTGCATAATTTCTAGTTAAATTTAAAGTGAGAGGCCCCACAGTACAAATGTAATCGAGTTGCTATGATCTTTCGAAAATGTTTTATGTGTATTTACATTTTATTTTATTCTGAATATGTTAAAAAAAATAGTTAAATACGCAAGATGAACAAAAAAATGTAGACAATTTTATTCTACTGGCGGCCGGGGTTCAATCCTCGGTCCCGGCACAGATTTATCTGATTACCAAACCCTTCCTTCACCTCTGACAAGACATCTTGTGAATGTGGGGAATGCCAGACCTCCACCGTTGTTCGGATTCCACGTTAAACTGTAGGTCCTCCATTTCATCTCACAATCACCCTAACATTACACATTAGCGTAAGTGCTAATAACCCGAACGGGTAGTAAGACACGGTGCTAATAATAATTTTATTCTAGTTTGTTTAAATGAATAATAATTCAACTCGTATTTATGTAAATAATATCATCGCTCTTCCCCTAAAATCAGCCTCATCCTTTGCATGTGTGTACTCATAGCTTGTCTCAAGAGACGCAGTAACCAACAATGACTGTGTTTCCAGTGATAACAACATTACGGGGATCATCGACACGACCTTCTCTGTGGAACAGAACAGCTTTGGAGTTCTTCGAGTGCACGAACTGAAACCCGGGGGCCGAGACATCCTGGTCACCGAGGACAACAAGAGGGAATATGTCAAGTGAGTGCGCTCTCCTCGTGACGAGTGCGGTCTCCTCGTGACGAGTGCAGTCTCCTCGTGACGAGTGCGGTCTCCTCGTGACGAGTGCGGTCTCCTCGTGACAAGTACAGTCTCGTTACATCACTCCGTGTGTGGTTAATGTTTTCAGGTTGTACGTTAACTACAGGTTCATGCGAGGGATAGAGCAGCAGTTCCTGGCCC
Source organism: Timema shepardi (assembly GCA_902151425.1). Taxonomy (NCBI): domain Eukaryota; kingdom Metazoa; phylum Arthropoda; class Insecta; order Phasmatodea; family Timematidae; genus Timema; species Timema shepardi. The sequence continues at coordinate 31,411 of CABFVX010006705.1, forward strand.
TACAGAAGGGGTACACAGAGCTGGTGCCCAGTCAACTGTTGAGGCCCTTTGACGAGCGGGAGATAGAACTCGTCATTGGCGGGTTGGGTTCCATCGACATCGCCGACTGGAAGAACAACACCAGGCTCAAGGTAGGTCCCTGGTTCATTCCCACCCGGGAATCTTGGCGTTGTCGCCCTTGTGTTAACCACCGGTATTTGAACCGTTGTTCCAGCACTGCACGCCGGACACGCCGGTGGTGAAGTGGTTCTGGCAGATAGTGGAGGAGTATGGAGAGGAGATGAGGGCCCGGCTGCTCCAGTTCGTCACGGGCAGTTCCCGGGTGCCCCTGCAGGGGTTCAAGGCTCTCCAAGGTAACACAACTCCCAAGTTCCGACACAACGCCTCGGTGACGTTCTTCTTGGTAGTGACCGAGTCCCGGGTTTGTTCCGCAGGATCCACCGGCGCGGCGGGCCCGCGGCTCTTCACCATCCACGTGATCGAGGCTCCGGCGGAGAACCTCCCCAAGGCCCACACGTGCTTCAACCGCAATCGACATCCCGCTGTACGACTGCCAGGCCAAGATGTACGACAAGCTGACGCAGGCCGTGGAGGAGACGTGCGGGTTCGCTGTCGAGTGATGGTCCACCCCCCTTCAGGTCGTTGTGGCAGCATTGTGCGAGGGACCTGTCGCTTACAACGAACAGAAGAACACAGTCCGCACTGCTGCCACTGGACAGAATCAAACACCCACTCCCCCAACCTAGGTTTCATCCTACCCTGTTAATAACACGTCAAGCTCCAACTGGAATGATCACATCTACTCCTCGAACAAAATTAATTTTCTCGGCACCAATCGTCTCAAAACAAAGCCGCCGTTCGTGGGAAAATAGCTTTAAAAAAATATTTTGATATATTATGGTCAAAAATGGTGTTTTTTGAGTGCGGTCCACAGGCCCGCTGCTGTTCACAGCCCATTGGTAGCCCCATCGAGAGCCACTACCTGTTCAAATTGGGAAGTTTATTATATTTACAAATAATATAATTTTTTGTAGCCTCATTCTGTTATTTTAACATAAAATGTTTTTGTTATTTATCAAGAGATATTCAAAATGGAGGAAATATGCGAACATGCTCTATTTGTGTTTGAAACTATCATAATAAAAACTAAGGGGGCAGGTACGCCCTCGGAGCTCAACGGGGTCCTCGCGGGCTCAACTCAACGTACTAAGCTTTAAACTTTTGAAGCTTTGCATAGACTTAGTGATATATCTCTGACCTTTGACCTGCGTGTCCAGGAATATCAACCTTGAGACACCAGGCTCAAACGAAGGAGTGGCTTCTTATTTCAAGGTCATTCCTGACTTGTTTAAGGGGAAAATACACTTCTTCGAAGCGGAAACTACAAAGCTTGCACTTAGATTTAGGAATATTTTTTTAAAAAGTGATTTAATTATTAGTTAAATATTTAAAATAGAACTCTGAAGATTGTGACTTAAAAAGTCTTTAAAGCTTCTTGTTATTTTGTAAATACGACGGCTTTTATAACTGATAAATTTGACCATATATATATTTGTAAATAATTTGTAAAATATTCAAAAATGAAGAGAAAAAAAATTTACTACAGCTAAAAAAACTTAATCAGCCCTTTGTAAATAATAAATATCTTTGTATATTTTTTAAGATCTGTTTAAATCGTCATTGACAGCTGATCACGCTCAATCGGTTTTGAAGGGTGGATCCTCCGTCGTCAACATTTGATAGTATTGCAACTTCCCTAGAAACGCTTCAATGTGGTTGCACAAGACTTACAAACTGACTTAGCCCACGCCTACACACCTAGTCTTAGATATTTGTTCAACTTGAATCCCTGCCCTTTCTGGCCACATTTTGTGTCCAAAATTAGAGAGTGCGTTAGAATCATTGGCACACACCTGAAAAAAACACCTGCTGTTCTCCAATCACACCTCCAATCACCTCCCCTTTCCCAGGCGTTGTTGCCCTCAATTCAGGCACCCTTGTAAATTTTATTTTGTTTCAAGGTTTTGAAAATAGTGGTGTGTGATAAATTTTAATAAACGCATTAACCAGACAGGAACGTAAACAGGTTTTGCCAGTCTGTGGTCGACTACTCTACGGACCAAGTCCTTGTAGTCGAGTCGGAAGGACAAGATGGCCGAACATTTGTTCTTTGTTTCGACTGACCACTTTTGTTTTGGCTGCGATGTTTAATATTCCAAGTAGAATGCGTTGATACAAAGAGTATCGAAACTTTGTTCACGTGTGAACACACACATAATATGTAATATACTCATTCGTGTACATATTATATATAGAATATTGTTTTGTATATCGACTTACACATGTACATAACTACAGCAAGTCGCCAGGAAATAAACCAGTGAACTGTTACGGTGAAGACTTACTATTTGGATGATATTTTGCGAGCCTTGTTTTTGTCCCAACTGACCCTATATCTTATCCTAAATATACAGAAAGTGATACTTCTGTCTTAACTTTGTGATTTAATTAATAATGTTGATAATATTCCCAGCTCTTAGGGTTGCTATTGTCGAGGGTAGCGCTAGCAACGAAATGATGATGTGTCCAATCATCAGTTGGCTATAATATCGGACAGCTACACATTTCGTTTACAATCGCTTTCCCCTCGGCTGATATTAACAGTCGATAAAAGGACCGGTGTTGTGACTTGACCTCTGTGTGGTTGGCAACTCTGGAGGAAGTAAGACTGGGTCTAGGGTCGCCAACTATCAAATTCCCCTGGTCATATTTTGCTCGACAAAAGCCGAAAGTTTATATATTTAAAGTTATACGTAAAACAAAAATAAAGGGCGTTTAACACACGAGTAGGGATACTAGAACATAGTTCCGCAGTTATATTATATTAGTTGGGGAGTTATTGTTTGGATATTATATTCTGAAGTCAACATTGATCGATCAGCCTCTATTTTTATAATAAATGTCATGTTACTTGATGCCTGAAGTGTACTATCCTGATATTGTACTGTGCGTTAGCGCAGATTTCACCTCACCATCACATTAGTCTGTAAACAAACCTCTCACTCTGTTCCTTGTCGTCGTTGTTCGGACCAAAGTAGCGGGGCGGCCATACTTGACAAGTGACACCAACTCAACCCTGAAACTTTTCTATTGTCAGACTGTCGGGAAATGTGTTTTGAACTGCCGTTAGTTAATTGCTTGTGTCGAGTGCATTAGTCTGTACAAAGTATACGTCACAATAAGAGCCAATGAACTGCCCTGTATTTGGTCGGAGGTCCTGAACCACTCGTATATCCGTCCATTACTACACAAAGATGTATTGCCTGGTTCGAGGGTCTCGGTGATACAATTTAGTCAATTCTCGTCCTCGTTGACCAATTACCATTTGGAATTTGAACTAAGGACCACAATTATGAGGCCTGATACCTGTTGTCCTTGGTTCAGTTCCCGTTGAGAGGACCTCGACTCGACTCGTCAACTTCCGATTTGGTCTTGGTAAGTCAATTGTTTTTATCTGTAAGTCAAGAAATTATCCCGGTGCTTTCAATTGTGACCTGGTAGCGAGGCGGGTCAATAGCCAGTGTTACCAACGTTAAAAGTTATAAAGAGAGGAAATTATGTATCTTCAAACTAGACTGGATACGAAACCTTTGTTGACGTTTTGCAACCCCCTTTGAGACCCAAGGAAGGGGGAGGGGGTGGCTTTCTCTCAACAGTCCTTATGAACACATGTCCTCGGTCTGATGGTGTCTGCCCAACTTGACACAGCGTTGCCTGTGTACCAGCAGTGATACATCACCTACAAGAGGTGCATCTAGGGGACCTTAGAACATGTGCTCATAACGACTGTGTTCTAGCCACACCCTGTATATATGTTTGAAGGTACCTGGTTCCGCCTCGCCTCTGGGAACTTAATATAATTACTATTGTTAAAAGTGTCAAGTTTGGGCGGATCAAATAAACCAAAGCCAGAAATATATCCTGTTATTTTATTTGTAACACCCCCTCGCTCCCCCCTTCCACCACAAACTGACGTAAGTCCAGAGTGCGAGGACACCAGGGAAAGTGTCGACGTCAACAAAGCTATTTATTACCGTCAATTCCGAGAATCCCGGAAACTGCAATCAGAGCAACAAAACAAGAACTGCCGGCCTTGACAGATAGTTCTCTTCTTCACAACCAGGGTTCCTAGTAAGTGACGTCATCTGTTTTAAAGGGCCCGATAGTGTGTAATATGTAGTATCATTGTATGAGTGGAATGTTTTCCGTTCAGTTAGCCCTTTTTCTGGCGCGATCCCAACTTGTTGGTGTTTGGATGATATAGGAGGCATGACGCGTGTCTGGAATAACACTACACCAGTAGAGAGAGACAGAAAGTTAGGGGGATTGATCCCTCTCTCTTGGACAGTCCTATAGATTAGCGCTGTTGCAGCCAGATAAACTATCATACATGAGATAATAAACTAATATTATTCTAAGACTCGTATCTGCTGGACGGCCACCATATTTTATAACTTAGAGAAATAGCCATGCAAAATATTAAGTTTCCATTTTGTAAACACATGCGCATGAATATGGGTTGTATGGCGTCGTCAACCGCGCTCAGTTTGGCCTTTCCGCCATTTTTATTTATGAAGAGAGTGCAGTCTTTTCAGAAGCTTCTCGTTTATAAAGCCTATTTATTTCAGGTGAACAGCAGACGACGACGCCCCCACAAAAAGGGACAAATTGATTGTGTGAATGTTTTGACAGCCTAAAGTAACAACTGGTCATAATATAGTCTAGCAGATCATTATGGTTACTTGAGGGGTGAGCTGTCAAGGTACAGGGTGAGCTGTCAGGGTACAGGGTGAGTTGTCAGGGTACAGGGTGAGCTGTCAGGGTACAGGGTGAGTTGTCAGGGTACAGGGCGTGAGCTGTCACGGTCGACAGTTTAAAACAAAACAAAGGATTATTTTCTTGAATAAATACTTTAATAATGTATATAATATTAACTGAGCATTTACACACAAAGCGACGTAGGACAGTGTTTTAAGGGGGCAGAGTCCACACAGTGAATGAAGTGGAATGCCCGTCGACTGGTTTGAACATCCTTACCAGAAGAACGCAATCATTTATTAATAATGTTCACTGTACATCCAAAGATAAAAAAAAAACACATGCGGGAATCTTGTGTCTGAGAATGTTCACAAGGTAGCTGTGACCAACCCGAGCTCTTAAAACAAATAAATACACTTTTACAAATATAACAACATATCTGTTTGGTAAAATAACGACATCTTCACATCGTTCTGTCGTAAAACAAACTAAATGAACCTCAGTGCGTCGTAGAGGTAATGTGATGGGCTACGACTTGCAACATATAACAAACAATAACTTAAGAGACGAGCAGTTAAATGCAATTGGTATTCAAGTTACCGAGGCTTTAATAAATAATAAATACTTGTGGTAATTGTAGTTGGAGGTCCCGGGTCGAGTCCAAGCTGGCGACAATGTTCTGTTCACTTGTCTCTGACAGCTATCAAAGGGTTTACTTGCACAGAAGACCTGAATATGGCGTGAGTTGGTGGATAGCTAGTGACGTCATCCACCCTCTCGGCTACACTGCGAGGACAGTAAGAACTAACTCTCTTGACAAAACACGGCCATTTTACTATCTCCCACGTCTGAACACAGCTCTGGACCAATGAAACAAGATCTTCCTCTGAAAGAATCAACAGTTGAATAATTATTGTCGAACCTCGGGCGACGTCTTCACAGAAGACGAGGTCACTGGCAGTAGGGGTAGTCGCGCACGTACTCGGCCAGGGAGGGGGGCAGGGGCAGGCAC
>CABFVX010006706.1:17827-30198 GCA_902151425.1 Timema shepardi
GTCTTACTACCCGTTCGGGTTATACGCACTTACGCTAATGTGTAATGGTAGGGTGATTGTGAGATGAGATGGAGGACCTACAGTTTAACGTGGGATTCGAACCACGGTGGAGGCCTGGCATTCCCCACATTCACAAGATGTCTTGTCAGAGGTGAAGGAAGGGTTTGGTAATAAGATAGATCTGTGCCGGGACCGAGGATTGAACCCCGGCCGCTAGCAGAGAAGACTATAATTATTACTTGCAGTGTAAAGAGAGCACAGTTGTTCGGATTATTTCTCGTTTGTTTTGATCCAGATGTCTATTTTGGTTCATAAAATGGTATGATCCGTCCACGATGATATGTAGGCCTACTTTCTACACTAAAAACTGATCCAGATGCACACGTTTCTATTATATATTATGCAAATTCTCGTTGTAAATTGATGTAGACGTGAGGACACATGTTTGCTACACAAATGAATCTATATATGTGGAGTAGATACTCGCTTTGCCCGTTGGAGGCTCCGCCCCTAAGCCCCCAATGAGTTTTCTTTGCAAGTGGATGTAAACTAATGTAATTCCAGAGCAGTTTTTTGATAGAGCTTACCGCTTAGCCCCAAGAGACCAACAAAGAAAGGTTCACACCGACTTTAAAGTTACTCCGATATTTTGAATTTTTTTTCGGGGCTAGATTTTTTTTTTTAACTTTTTGGAATTTTCCCGTCGGTTACAGGCTAAAAGTTACAAGTTTGCGAAATTTCAATTTTCAAGCTCATCTGGAAGTGGGTAAACATTGATGTCAGTGAGTGAGTCAGCCGTGTGGCTATATAGTAGTATAGTAATAATAATATAATAATGAACTAATATAAAAAACCAAATCTGGCGCCATTACTGTGTTAATATATATCTATTTTTATTTGTTGAATGTTTATTTGTCTGGTACAGTGTTCAGATTTAGAGACACTTAGAAGAGAGAGGCATGTTGGAGGAAGTTATTAGGGAGAGGTCTACCTACCCTCGTGTTGTTTCTCTCTGCCTTGAGCTCGGCGATCTCCTCCTCTCTCTCTAGAAGGTGTTCCCGGGCCTGGTTCAGCTCCTTGGTCAGTGTCGCGAACTCCTGAAACACAACGCAGCACCATCAAACCAGGAGCTACTACAAGAAAGCGAGTGCTATGATAGATGGGTAGCGGGTATTACAAGAGGACACACCTCAGTTTGCCAGTAACGGGGAGTCCTGGTGCAACCAAGGAACATCTCACCTAATGGTTTCACATTCCACATTATACAAATGCCGGCACAGTTCGTCTCAATCTTAGTCTAATCCTCCCAGGGATTGGCCGGAAAAGATGGTGATAAGCTGCGCGAATAATAACCACCACCAAATTCGGAGGATGACCCAATAGCGCATGACTTTTATTGTTATCTTTAAATAATACACCCGACAAACGTCAAATAAAGTGTATGTTATGTTGGCTGCCTCAATTTCTTACTTCCTGTATCTTTCTCTTGCTACTAGTGTGTTGGTCCGATTACATCGTTACTATCGTTTTTTAACTAAACACACTGCGTGTGTGATTTCTTGTCGTGGCCTGTTAATCCTAGTAAAAGACATATTTCTATTTTATGTTTTAATCGGATTGTTTAGTATTTAATGGCGTCTGTGAGTTAATCACGACATACAGTCTTGGTTGTCTCCCTCTGCAATGCGTTGCTTGCCCTGATAACTCACACGTTTCTACCATTCGTAACAACTTATCCGTCTATACTCCATTCACGGTAGGAATTACTCTCTGAAAGCTCTTTTTTTCTACCGATATCCTACTATATAGTAGATTTCTGGTAGGGAAAAAGGCCTTTCAGAAAACCATTCCTACGCCGAACAGACTTTAGTGGGTATTTGACGATAGACACACCGGCTGGATATTTCGTGTACTATCATAACTATTAGAATTTTTGATTATTTTCTTTTGTACAGCAATGGACTGCAGCAAATATAAACCACATGGTGAAAAAATCGAGATAAGAGTATTAAAGTGTTTTAGAAAAGATGCGAAAAGCAGTGAGGTTATCGTTAGCATCTTCATATTTAGGTTTGAGATATAAGTTCGAATCAAGTGTCTCCATTCTAGAAAACATATACGTTTGCGAAGTAAAAAACAACCAAATGTCATTAAATTGAATTCACAGCTGCCAAAATTGACACCATTTGATCAAAGTGTCCATTTAAAAAACACGATCCATTGCATATGAATAAATGAAAGGAGATAGCCTATAGTAACGTCTAGAAAGGCCTAAGTGTCGACCAATATTTGGCCAACTTTGGTTGTAATATTAACATGGATCAACAAAGTTTGAGTTTTACCAAACAGAAACTCGCATATTCTGCGATACCGTCAATAAACCCACATATAGAAGGAAATAACTCACTGAACCTGTCACGATGTGAGCCATGAGTTTGAATTCTGTTCTCTTTATATTTTATTCACGGATCTATTTTTTAAGAGTTAAATATAGTTCCTGGCACCATCACGTTCTAATGTTTACTACACAGTAGGGATAGCAGAAAACCCCTCGGCACAAAAATAGGTACCAATGATGATGGATATTTAATTTATTTGCAGGTTGTAGATGAGAAAACCCCGAGCTCATTGGATGTTTTTGTTCCAATAATATATTCAAGTACTCTACCATGTAGTGACTCGGGTACATTAACTTAGAATACAACTTTCAAATTTTGAAAAAAAAAAATTTAGATGCCGAAGTTTTGTATCTTTTATACCACAAACTAAAAGTTTCGCACCCCCACTCATTTTGAGTACCTAATTAGTATATCAAAGCGGCCACTCCAAATTAAAGGAAGACTACATCTCTTAGAGTTTTGAAATTTTTTTGATGCCAACGTTTTGTAATACAACAAGTTTTGTACCCCCATCCATTTTGAGTAATTATCAAATAAAAGTGGTCACTCAATTATCGTAACAAATTAAGGTGAGGATCAATATAAATAGCTACGAGGGGCATCCGAATTCGAAAATGTATAGGTGAGGAACACTTTAAATGGCTTATACAGGAATATATATTTTTTTAATCAAGGCGAAGAGTTTCTAGTGATCCATTTTTCAAAAAAACTGCTAAAGAAGGGCCACTCCAAAGAGTTTATAGACACGTTTTGATTTTTTTTTAAATTAAGAGGAGGACCGCGGTTTAAAACCTATTTAAGATCAAATATGAATGAGAAACTATTATTAAACATAAATCCAACATTGTAAGTAACTTGTGTTATTTATAATTATGACCCCCCCCCCCCTATGAGAATGATCTGGATCCACCACTGAGGTAATATATTCATTAAATTAGACTAAACTCTGATTAATCTGGCGAGATAGTATGCAAACAAAATGTTGTGCTACAGAACTAGTACAAAACGTTGGCATCGAAACAAATTCCAAAATCGAAAGTGGGACTCCAAGTTAATGAACCTTGGTGACTCACATTAGTTAGCAAATAGTTCTCATTCGTGGAGATTGGTAAACATATTCTTTCATAAAAGCTACTTGATGTCGAGAGTGACCAAGCAATACCCGTAAAATCTTGCTCGTTTCTTTCTCCAAGAGTTAGATTATACAGGGTGGCCCACGGAAAAGTAGCCCACCTCCCATATCCAGCAGGCGCCTCACTCTGAATTGGAGGAGGTTAGTCCCCTGCCACCCATATCGTGACATGAAGAATGAGCAAGGGAACTGCTTGTCTAAAGCTTTATTGACTCATTGATTGACCTCCTCCAATTCAGAGTGAGGCGCCTGCTGGGTATAGGAGGCGGGCTACTTTTCTGTGGTTCACCCTGTATGATTACTATTTGTAATGCTAATAACTAGATTTTCAAAAGTTTTAGTGAAAACTAGTTTGAATGTCACTGTAACAGACGACAGCTTGGAAAGAACTTGTTCAAATATCTAACCTTACAACCCCTTTAATACACGCTTTCATTGCCGTCAACATTTCTTGGGTGAAAATCAACTTGATCTGTGCCCGCCTGGTATGCGGAACTTTCCAAACAATGGGGCCTACCCTTGACATGTTCTCGTCGCCCCGTAGGACCACCATTGGTCAGGGATCAATGAAAATACTTCCCCGTGCTAGATACGTAGAGAAGAAGCTACGGCTGATTGGTCAAATAGTAGCCAAGTGCATGGCAACAGGTACCATTTTAACACGCTCTGCGTACCCTGGCGAAACTGCACGCAACGACACATAACTCTTAAGTATTTATTTAATCAACAAACCAATATTAAAATCAACATACAGTAGCCCCATGGCTTCTTTGGTGCTGACTGACAGCTTTGAAAAGTTAATAATAATAATGTATCCCTACGCCGAACCATATGACCTGCAAAAACATATGGTTAGCAGCTGTCACTTCTGACAGTCAAAATTTAGGTATATACCTAAATGTTGACAGTCAGAAGCCAGCTGTGAGCTGTAAGCCAGCACCAAAGAAGCCATGGGGCTACTGTAGCTAAGTAATAAATACATAGACAAAGTTATTTAAATGATATTTCAGCTTTAAACATAAGAATTTTGTTTCCAATAAAAACCACGTTATTGGATGAGGCCGGGGGTTGTAGAATGAACACCCAAACCGAGAACGGGGAGTTTTTACCCGGATTCGGGACGAGTTATGTTATTGAATTATCAGTTGTCATTAAGGAAAACCACTAGGAATGTTCAAGGCTCTATCAATGAACAAACAAATTACTCGACAAAGTTATTAACATTCATAAACCATCAAAAATACTTGAATAAATAATTATACTTGTTACGGCACTAATACTAAGATTAAATTAAAATGGGTGTTTTTCTACACTAATGTTATAAAGCGGAAAGATTTGATTTTTTGTTTGTAATGGATACACTCAAAAACTACTGGAACGATTTTAAAAATTCTTTCACCAATATAAAGCTAAATTATCAGCGAGTAACATAAGCTATATTTTATTTTGAAAATTTAATTTATTCATCATAAAAATTTCGATAGTTTTACACAAGGTATAAAAAATTGCCTAAAATATGCTTTCTCCGCGTGCGCTGCAAAAACTATTGGTATTACATTTAAAAAAATACTATACATATTGAACGATCTCACCAATGTGAACAAAACAGTCTGCGAGACAATATATGTAATTATTAGAGTTGTTACAATAAACGTTTTTTGTTGAAATTAGTCAACTAAAACACGGATGCGAACAAAAAGTGATTATATCCGTATCACGATATGAATCCTTATCCAAATCAATTATTTAATCAAAACCTTGGTCTCCCCGTCATCGGCAGTCCAGTCTACTGCAAGAGCGTTGTGTTAGACCACGTGATGGGCAGCTAGTAAAGTTATATTTCTATAACTTTGCAATTATTGTATTATACTACGCCGTTTGAAGAAACGTTGTTACAGGTTGCGCGGGTGTGTCTTAGACCACTCTTGTACTCGTAGCCATTCAGCAGCCGCTTGGAACGCTACTAATAGAAATAAAAGTATGTTTACGGAAAGTTTTATCCGTTGAAGCTGTAGTTTAATTTTTTCTGTCCTTCAATAAAAGTGGACATCATCTTTTTAGCCGCATCTGTCTACCCTTTCGGTCTACACATACATTAATTTCGCTAATGCAGTAAGGATGACGCCGCTAAGGTAACATTGAGAGGAAGGGTATCCCCATTTTCGTGGAAAACAAGTTAGGAAAAAAACTTTAGAACACCCGACCGAGATTTGAACCTATATCTCCCTCTAGACTATTGCGAGAGTGACGCCTTAGAACACGCGGGCACCAGAACGGGTAATAAGTTATCAAAAACTTTAATTGTTAAACATGCTGTTAAAATAAAATTAACATAATTTCTAAATGATATTTTTAAGAGCCCCAGCCCCCATGAATCATCTCATTTAAAAACTTCACGTAATAAGCTTATCACTTTTTGACTAATTAACGAAGACATCAATCAAAACTTTTCCCCTTCACTATACGCCGTTCATCTAGTTAAACATTTACCAAAGTACGTGACGCTGACATGGGGTTGTACATAATACGATCCACCAAGTTGTGCTGGGTATTTACTTGACGGGACTAAGAGACGTGGTGAGATCATTAGTGAGCTGACTTTGGGCACTCTTGAACAAAGCTAAGCTGTGTCTAGGTTATTATTGAACAAAGCTAAGGTGTGTCTAGGTTATTATTGGGCTAACATAAACTATCCATTTGTTATTATTGGGCAACGCTAAGCTGTGTCTAGGTTATTATTGGGCTAACATAAACTATCCATTTGTTATTATTGGGTAAAACTAAACTGTGTCTAGTGTATTATTGAGCAAAGCTAAGTTGTGCCAATATAATATTTAAAAAAATAAGAATTGGCTGCGCCAGAGCTTTTAAAAGGGCAAATTCAAGCGAAACAAAAGTATTAAAGCGGCAAAGCTAAGTTAAAATCATGGCTATCAAGGTTAAAAGCTAAATTGTCCGAAATCGTTAAGGCGCGTTGTGACGAGGTTAAAGAGTCAGCGCCAAGCTCACACGAAATGCCCTTGGTTTAATAGGAGAGCTTCCCATCCATTCGGTGAGTATAGGACGTGTTATTGAGGAACTAAATTCTATTTGATTAAAAGTGTCTCTTATGAAGTACCATGATGATGTGACCTTGATGGGTAGATACATGCAGTTGTTGCACCACAACATGGGCCACTAGCGACAGAATGGTGGCTAGAGGTGGTGGGCTAGTACACCGTCTCGACCTGTCCAAGAGTGATCTCAAGGAAGGTTAGAAGACCACGGAAAAGAGGCGAAGCGATCCCCAGAGGGTATCAAGGATACTTGACTAACAACCTTTGGATCCCCTGTAAGATCGTAGTCACGTCGAGTTGCACAATGGCGCTATGTCAGCAACAGGTTAGACTCTTGTTTACCTGCAGGAGGACCAGGTGCACGATAGCGCTATGTCGGCAACAGGTCAGACCCTTGTTTACCTGCAGGAGGACCAGGTGCACGATAGCGCTATGTCAGCAACAGGTTAGACCCTTGTTTACCTGCAGGAGTACCAGGTGCACGATAGCGCTATGTCAGCAACAGGTCAGACCCTTGTTTACCTGCAGGAGGACCAGGTGCACGATAGCGCTATGTCGGCAAAAGGTTAGACCCTTGTTTACCTGCAGGAGTACCAGGTGCACGATAGCGCTGTCAGCAACAGGTCAGACCCTTGTTTACCTGCAGGAGGACCAGGTGCACGATAGCGCTATGTCGGCAAGAGGTTAGACCCTTGTTTACCTGCAGGGGGACCAGGTGCACGATAGCGCTATGTCGGCAACATGTTAGACCCTTGTTTACCTGCAGGAGGACCAGGTGCACGATAGCGCTATGTCGGCAAGAGGTTAGACCCTTTTTTACCTGCAGGAGGACCAGGTGCACGATGCACGCGCAGTTCCTGACGCCGTTCTTGACCGCGGGCAGGAACTGCCGGAGAGCCGAGTCAAGCAGTTGGCCGGTGTCCTGGGGCAGCGACCCGCACACCGACTGCAACAGTCCTAGGACACTGGGCTGCTGTTCGGCCGAGTCCGGACGGCGGTGTTGACGAGCGCCGTGCATCCGGCGGGCTCCCCCTCCCCTGGCTCTTGACGCGACTGGTAGCGTCACGTTGACATCGTCTCACATTCTTCAAAACCTCGCCGGCCGAGAGAAGATCAACAACGCTCTTGTTTAGTATCCGTTACAAACACATTCTTCCCACAAACACGATCTTGGAACCACTTCTTGTGACGTCATTATTCAACACAGAGGACGGGAGTAGTTAGCTTTACGTGTATATATACACACAGAGGGTGTTCCGATTTATGTGGGAAGTAACTGGATTGTGAATAGTAGACCTCAAAACAAAATCAAAGCATCTTCATGAACATACATCCTATGTTATATGGTTCCAGAAATAAGGCCTTAGAAACTTTTTGCAGTAGTTTTTAATATCCCTGTCTGTGTACCAGCAGTGATACGTCACTTACAAGAGGAGCAACAAATAGGGTTAGGAAAATTCCAGCAGAAGTTCTCTGGAACCATCCAACACAGGAAATATGTTCATATGGACTTTGTGTTGTTCTGAGGTCTACTTTACACATAGTTTGGAACATTCTGTAGATGACATAACCATGAGCAAAAATGCATTTTTACTTTTAAATATTTATATAAAAAGAATATGTATTAATATATATAAATAATAATGAGACATAAGTGAGTACCGAGTATGTTATGCCAGAATTCAACTTACCCACTAACTCAAAATACAAAAGGATAACTCGCATATTATATTACACAAGGCATCCTTTTTTTGTGTGACATGAAAAATATGTTATTAGCAATAATATTTTTTTGTGTGTAGTCCCAGATTGAATTGAGTCAGTGTTCCCTGAAACTGATTACATTATATACAGAATTAAATAATTTTGTTTTTTAAATCTTTGAGTTATAGAATAATATTATGTTGCGAGTTTATGAATGGCCGTCTCAAGCGACCCAACTTTCTCTCCGGTATAATTCCACGGAGCGATTGAGAAGATTAATATCTCCATCACATCAGCACTTCTGTGCTGGCGGCCGGGGTTCAATCCTCGGTCCCGGCACAGATTTATCTGATTACCAAACCCTTCCTTCACCTCTGACAAATTACACATTAGCGTAAGTGCGTATAACCCGAACGGGTAGTAAGACGCGGTGCTAATAATAATAATAATAATAATAATAATAACTCCATCAATTCTAGAGATGAAACGATATGTATATTTCATATGATAAGGCATGATTAAAATAAAAATAAAAAAATTCATAATTTCAATTCTGTCTCTTTAGATAAAAAGCTAAAACAATTAAGGTGCGTCCAAAGGGAGCGCGAGTAATTTTACAGTTTTTATAGAATTTAAATCCCTTGGCCAAAATAAATCAAATATTTCTCCAGTAGCAATATATAGTTTAGTTTTCTGCACATGCTAATATCAACAGATCTTGAATATCTGTCAAAAGTGTCCTGGAATTTTATCAAAACATTTTCTCTTTATTTAAAAAGTTTTAACAAAATTCCAGGACACCCTCGACAGATATTCAACATCTGTTGATATCAGCATGTGGAGAAAACTAAACTATGTTGTTACTGGAGAAATATTTGATTTATTTTGTCCCAAGGAATTTAAATTCTATAAAAACTGTAAAAATATTTGCGTTCCCTTCTGCCGCACCTTAAGGTCGACAGATTGGACCAATTGCTCTAAACATAATGTTTTATTGACAATTGGGCCATTACGATGCCCCAGACTGAAGTTTGACAACGCGCATTGAAGTATATTCTGCGCGTCTCCGGGTGGGATGTATTGTGAGAGAGGATATCGAGCGCTCACTGGCTCGCTGACAATGGCTGCTACGTGACAAGAGATTCGTCTCCGTAGTTTCTCGCCGAGAGACCCGCGGAGAGTCCGGGTTAGGAGTGGCGAGCTGACAATGGCTGATACGTGACAAGAGATTCGTCTCCGTAGTTTCTCGCCGAGAGACCCGCAGAGAGTCAGGGTTTAGGAGTGGCGATATCACCACGGCGAGCCAGGTTGGGACCCCACGGGGTCAGATGTACGACTTGAGACCACCTCACTCATGTACTTGGTCGAGTTTTATCCGCATTGAGGGAAAACTAACCACTCCTTCAATTGTTGGACGGTCATCTGGTGCAGAAGTTAAGCCATGGTTTATAAAATACGGAGCGGCACCGCCCACAGTCATGGACTGGTGCATAGATCCAGGCAACGCGAGGTGGTACCCCTGGAGAAGACATATTTTGTGTAGCATGGTGTCTACTAAACTTGACCGATATAATTCCCGACATTTTCCCTGGTCGTTTCCTAAAATTCCCTACTAAAAAATACGTCAACCCTTTCGACCCCCCCGCCCCCCCCCCACACCTCATGCCCACTCCATAGGTCTTTGCTAATCTTTTTTTATGAATAGTAATAAGTTTAAAATTTAAATACATACAGTTTTTTATTTGTATTAATAAAGTCTAATAGGAATTAGAAAAATTATATAATATTATATTATACAGCCACAAAAAAAAGACAGTTTGAATTACAATGTAAATTACTGATGTAATGATTAATATAATTCATATTTTTGAGTAAAACAATATTTTCCCGTATATTTTTTAAAATTTACCAAATTCTCGTCTGATTCCAGTTTCCCCGGACGGTAGACACCCTGTAGAGCTAAGATCAGGAAAGCCAAAACGTGACCAAGACAAGTCAACTGTCCGGTATTCAAATGATACAGCAGTTCCTCATATCTTCTCCCATTAGGAGAAGTTTGTGCCCGGTTGATGATTGTGTCGGATTGAGAGCCGCTCTAGGGCTTTGATAACCATACTGTCAAGACCGCGTGGCGGACCACCCCTCCCGCACCGGAACTTCCAACTCTGACCTGTTCTGCTCCATCAGGGACTCCCCCCTGCCAGCCTCCTTATTAACAAATGGATGTTCACTACACAACCATTGTGACTCCATCATTCAGCCAGGTATCTTGTTTCCCACCATTAAAACTAGCAACGAGTTTTTTTATAAATATAGTTAATTGAATTATGGTAAGATAAGTTTCAAGACAGTTTGTTTACGTAAAGATAAACAAAACTGGGTAAGTTAATTTTTTAACAATCTAAAACAGTTTAATGGATTCAATTTATCAAGTCACTTTTCTGGTATAGCTTCTATTGTTCTCGATATAATCTATCCTACTGATATAAAAAATGAGTATGTGTTCGTATGATATTCTTTCACGCGAAAACAACATCACAGATTGTGCTGGAATCTCGCATGGGCACAACTCGGACGTCCCGTTAACATAGAGACTAATTAAAAAAGGGTGACCTGGCGGTCTAGGTGGTAAGGTGACAGACATACTTCTGTGCTGGGGTCCGGGGTTCAATCCTTGGTCCCGGCACAAATTTATCTGATTACCAAACCCTTCCTTCACCTCTGACAAGACATCTGGTGAATGTGGGGAATGCCAGGCCTCCACCGTGGTTCGGATCCCACGTTAAACTGTAGGTCTTCCATTTCATCTCGCAATCACCCTACCATTACACATTAGCGTAAGTGCGTATAACCCGAACGGGTAGTAAGACGCGGTGCTAATAATAATAATAATAATAATAATAATATACCACCCATACCCCCTTGTTTTATATAGAGCACCTCCAATATTTTTCATAAGTCGGCGCTTATGCTAATAAGTTATCACAAGCCAAAAGATGTCAATGTTGGCCTAAAGGAAATGTGTTAGAATTTCGTAAACCGTTCTTCCAACCAAACTCAGACTATTGGACATCTCTCTCTCTGGCGTCCAAGAACAATGACGCTATCTAGTGTCGACTACGAAGTGACGCGCGAAGAGCGAAGGCTATTAAGATAATATATTAGGCCATTAATAATAACGGATCCGAACAATGACTTCTGGTGAAAACACGACACAGCCGGCTACAACAATAAGGACCAGAGTCCGACCTTTTAGCACGTATTGATTAGGCGAGTTGAGACAAAGCCTCGTATTATTTATGTGAAATGAAATAACTCTTTGTCCATCTTCAAGACAGTCTAGGAGAAGAATGGCTTAGGAGACGGCTTTTATTGGCCCTGTAGACTAATTAAGATATTTATTAAGAGTGTTACTGAAGGAACCGGACAAGCCAAGGGCCTAAGGTTATAATCTTGGGCAGTAAATATATCCGAAACTACAGTAGCCCCGTGGCTTCTTTGGTGCTGACTGACATCTCACAGCTGACTTCTGACAGTCAACATTTAGGTATATAATGTAGCCCCGTGGCTTCTTTGGTGCTGACTGACAGCTCACAGCTGACTTCTAACAGTCAGCATTTAGGTATATACAGTAGCCCCACGGCTTCTTTGGTGCTGACTGACAGCTCACAACTCACTTCTGACAGTCAACATTTAGGTATATACCTACATTTTGACGGTCAGAAGTGACAACTGCTAAATACATATTTTGGCAGATCATATGGTTCGTCGTAGGGATACATAATTTGGTCTGGTAACTTTTCAAAGCTGTCAGTCAGCACCAAAGAAGCCATGGGGCTACTGTAGATGGAGTAAGCCCTTACTAAAAAGCATACATAATAGTTTTGACTATTTGATTCTTATATATTAGCACGATCACAAGGGAAGGAACATTTACACAAGTCTAGTACGCGAGGTTTAACACACTATCGTGCTGTTTTTTTCATCAAGAACAGCCGCACTATATTACGTGGCGTGCACATACTAGCTGTCGTGAGTGACCAGCCTACCTCAATCGACCCCCTGTAATGAGATTGGGTC
>CABFVX010006707.1:0-15310 GCA_902151425.1 Timema shepardi
AAATCTGTGCCGGGACCGAGGATTGAACCCCGGCCGCCAGCACAGAAGTCTGACACCTTACCCCTAGACCACCAGGTCACCATCATAAGTATCAATAGTTATATTTGATACACCGCTGTGGAACCTCCCCTGCTAGTACACTAACAGGGGTGTATCAAGTAGGGCGATTAACAATTCCATCAGAAGCTTGGAAGACCTCGTCTCGGAAATATAGGACATAGTTCATATGGAGTTTCTTGTGTTGCTTTGAGATTTTCTTTCCACGCCCCAGTTACTTTCCATATCGATACACCCTGTATATATTATTAGAACAACATTACTAAGTAAGCACATATACCCTATTTATGGTATTAAAAAAAACCTTAAAAAAATACTAGTCACCTTACATTTAAAGAAAATGTTGTTGAACTTCCTTTGAGTGTCATAGAATTACTACATGGAAATAATATCATAAAAGGAAGAAGATACAGGGAATAGAAACAGGAACACAATAAGTTAAAAAAATGAGAAATACATTTTACACTTTACACTACTGCCACTGGACAAGTAGATAATAGTTGCTACTCAATTAGACTAAAACGCAATAACTGCAAGATCTTTAAAACTAGGTTTGATTCTATTGGAAAGGAATGGAATTGTGGAGCAAACTTTTACTAAAGAAGGTAGGTGAGGGAGGGGAGGGTAGAAACATCTTGATATATTTGTTATTTTCAAAGTATGAAAATTTATACTAGGAGGAAGATGGAGTTTTGTTTATTTTTCCATGTATTAAAGTGCAAATATAAACTGTAAGGTGAATAATATTATTTAAATTAGATTTTGTTTAATTAATACCCACTCTACATTAAGACTAATTCATTAAAAATAACCTGGTTAGTCTAATTTGTTGGATTTTTTTTTAAAACTAAAATAAAAGGAAAGAGTTTTAATAAATTCCATAAGCTTGGAAATGTATGAAACATTTTGTTCTTTCATGTATTTTGTTTTTAGTTTTCTACCAAAACACTTTTAATTTTAGGTGACCAAGACAGATGGCCTCATGATACATACTTAATCTAGTCACATTTATACTCTGGGCAAAGCTTATTGGCACATGTAAGCAGTTCATTTTTATTGATTAAAATTTATTTACTTTTTTTTTCACTTCCTATTTTTTTTCTACTATTCACACTTTTATTTCATAGTGATATTTACAAAATTGAGAGGCATACATGTGTAAAACAATCATGTATATAAGGACTAGATCAAATAGCCGAAAGATTCTTTAAACATCTTTCTAGAATTAATACAAGCATTTACCTTTAACAGTCCTTATATTTAATGTATGACCTTTACTAAAAGATTTGCTTTCATCCCTTGACTTCAAAGAAATCCACACGTTTATTTAGTATAAAATTGCACACGATAATGCCAAAGTATTCTCTCAAATTGTCCGTGTACTGCGTTTTTATCTTAAGGTAGCCAGCCGCTTCTGAAGTAAGCACTACTTGTAACTTTCAGTGATAACAAAGTACATCTATAAGGTATAGTGTAAGTTGCTCATTCAATTATATTTGCTAGAATGAATGCATCAATTCATGTATTTCAGCAAACAATGTACCCAAAATATTTCTAGCAGAGAAACTAACCAACAATTACTTACTGCACATATCAATCTTAATAAATGTTTTCTTTCTTCAAGCTAGGATATTCCCTTTTGTGAGTGGCTATACATGCAGACAATCTAATCTGGTAATATTGTGTGCCCTTTCTCCGCCTGTATTTGGTAAGGAGAATACTGACAAAAGGAAGAATCTATTGGGACTTATGGTAGCTTCCTCTGCATAAAGTTGACACCATGCTAAGTTGTACCTGTGTATAATAGAGTCCAACACGTTCATAGTTTAAATTCGGGTAAAATACTAGCCGTTAACTTGTGGCTGTGTTTAAACATACCTTGTGAGCTATTTGGCAAGATTTCACGAATGCGGGAGGTACTGGTCCGAATCCCCACTAGAGGCCATGGAGAAGTTGGCAGAGTCTCTATCCTGCTTGCCATTGAGATGCTGGGGACTGTACTTTATGCCAACAGCGACGTGAGGGAATGTATGGTGACCTGTGATCCCATTACTCCTGACGGCATCAAGCCCTGGAGTCGCATTTATGGGCATGGTCCCGTATGGACCCACGGGTGCCATCATTATCTGAGGCGGCCGTCCATTGCTCACGCCCTGGTGATGGTACACTGGGAAACGCTTCACAAATGGGTTTGGCCCGTTGAACAGTCTAATGCCATTGTGGTGTGTGGGGATAGTAGTGTGAGGGCGCGGGAAAGAGTGACAACTACCGGAGCCTGTTGTGTTGTTCACCGAGTGGTTTGCCACAGCGTTGATACCACTGGGAAGTGGCATAGTGGAACAATGGGGGTACACAGTTGATATAGCAACTGGTTGAGTAGGGTAGTGAGGTAACGTTGCAGAGGATGAACTCGATCTGGACCCATCGGGATTGTCCGTGAAAGAGGTCATGCGCATATTGGTCGACCGTCCAAATGGCTCTTCCTTCACTAAAGGAGCCTCTGCTCCGTCTGTCTTTGGCCTCAACTGTTTTCTACGAATAACCACTGTACTCTCCGCTGTAGTTTCTAATATAACCGCCGGGCAACCTCCCATCTCACCCCCGCCGTTCACGAGGACAGGACAGTTGCTTGCAGATGGTAGCTGAGGGTTGTACTGCGAAGGGTGAATGGCACCAAACGCATAAATTGGTTGCCCTTGTACCAAAACATTGGTCCTCGCACTAGAAACACTCCCGTTTGGCGGTCCAAAGTTTGTATTCGACTGCGACATTATAGCTTGCGAGGTTGTAGTGGGTGATAACACGTTACGTTGCAACGAGAAGCTCCTCCATTGCGGTTGTACCCTTCCATTCTGCTCGAGAGAGGTTGTGAGGTCGTCGACACTGGTGGAACGGCGGGAATTTGTCGACTGCTCCTGGTCGTTTCCAGACGGGTGCTGCTGGTGATGCTCGGAGCTCGAGTTGGAGTGCACACCACTTGACGTCTCACTGTGGTTGCCGCAGGGTGGGGAGCCGCCGGATCCGGAGCTCTCTGTGCTCACAGAGTCGGAGCGAGGAGTCAACTCGTCATGAGGCATGCCCGAGTCAGCTCGTCTCAAACACCGGGGTGTTACAGAACCCTGAAACTAATGAATAGCACAGTTTAAATAATTATAATATCTATCAACTATGACTTTTTTTGTGAGCCGCACTTTAATACATGTCTGGATGGTTTGCATATTTACATAGGAAAGGTGTAATATGGAGGAAATAAATTTACATTTGCTTAAAGGGAGGAGGTAAAACGACCCTCAGTACTCTTGGCCGGGTTTCAAACCTTGACCTCTCCCTCACCAACGAACCAGGCTAATGCAAAAATGATGTCTTAGACAGCACATTAGGCTATAACACATATAATCTAAGCGTTTTTAATTTTATTTAAATCATGGGGAATCTTTAAAAACAAAATTTAGCATTAAGATAATATTATCAATATAATTGTCTTTTTTTTTTAACACAAGTACCTTCAAACCTTATATTAATTTATAAATAAAACTTATATTATCTTATTTGGTTCAGAGCATTTCAAAGTCAAGCGTTTATTTAGTTGCATTTAGTCATATTAATGCAACTAATTTTAATGATCATATTAGGTTGTTTGAAAAAGAGCAATGGTTTGGCTCATGGCTGAAAGTGGTATAACCAGCCCAATTACCTCGATCATCCTAAAGTAGAAATTGAAACAACACACTAACAAAAAAACTATTCAAACACTAGCTTTTGTCATCCTTCCTAAAGATTGGAGATAACATTGAGGTGTTATAGCTCACTGTCACTAGGTGGAAGCGCTGGTAGGGACAAGACTGTTTATACGTGTCAGAAGTTGTGTAAGTTGTGCATTTATATATTATTTTTGAGAAATGTTAAAATATGTTTATAATTATTAGTATGTGTGTTGAAAAAAAGGAGCTCAAAAAAAGTAGAGAGCTTGTTTTGGATTTGTAAAAATATTGATGGGCCAATTACAATTTTGTCAGTCGTGTAGGGCTGAAAAATTGTTTTTTTGGGGGGCTTAAGTGTGTGCTAATAGCCGGTTTACTCTATTTTTGAGCTTATGTGTCATTGGTGGTTATTTATTCTTCTATTCCATGTTTCTTTTGTGACCTTTGTTTGTATACTAGATGATAGATGAAGTTTTCACGGTAACAATTATGGCGGCTCCTTGTTCCATTCTTGAAAGCGAGTTGTATAACCACTATTAACTTGCTAGGCCCATCATAGCTTCACTAGAGCTCCATTAGCCTTCACTTTTCAGGGTCCCTGCCAAGCCTTTACAGCTACCTTAACGGTCACAGTTCTGAGAAGTACTATATAATTATTATTATTACTATCACCGCGTCTTACTACCCGTTCGGGTTATACGCACTTACGCTAATGTGCAATGGTAGGGTGATTGTGAGACGAAATGGAGGACCTACAGTTTAACGTGGAATCCGAACCACGGTGGAGGCCTGGCATTCCCCACATTCACAAGATGTTTGTCAGAGGTGAAGGAAGGGTTTGGTAATCAGATAAATCTGTACCGGGATCGAGGATTGAACCCGGCCGCCGGCACAGAAGTCTGACACCTTACCCCTAGACCGCTAGGTCACCTTCAAGTACTATTGAAGTGACAAGGATGGATAGGGTGAGAGGAATAGTTAAGGAGGAGCCAGTGCAGGGCAGGATAGAGAAGGCACGACTAAGGTGGTACGATCATGTGAGGAGAATGGAGAAGATACCAAATAAGATGCTGGATATTGAAGTGAGGTCAAGAGGAAGACGAAGGGACAGGGGAGGGGGTTCAAGGGAGTGCAGAGAAGTGTGGAGGAGAGCAAAAAGGACTGGATCATGGAAGAGGAAGAGAGCGGGTGGGGAGAAAGGGAGAGGTGGAGAGGTTCGTATTCCAAACAGATCCGACCAGTGGCTGGAAACGGTTCATAATGATGATGTATGGTGGACTTTTTCTGCTAAGAGATAATGAGTTTATTGGTCTATGTACTATGCATGGGCACAGTTACGGGGATATTAACCTGAGACTAGACTAGAGAAAATGTTTCTTATTGTATCTGGCGTTTTAGTCACATTTCTATTGGCGAAGGCTGGTTTCTTGTTATGGTCTGATAGTTCACTGTTATCAATCACTATTATTCTTACTTTGATGGCTAAGATTGTATGAGCGTTATCTCTTTCTACTCATTGTATGTCATAATTCATAATGAAGGACTATTGTTGGTTGATCTCCTGGGTGTGTATGGTGGTTTACATATGTCCTTATAGTAAAGGGATGTCAGGAAAAATATAGTGAGAGTGGATTTGTTCTGGATGAGTTCTAAAGGTGGAACTGGTGTTTTTCCAAATAACGAAGATGTCGTCAATAAATCTGAATCATCATAGTGGATTTAGTAGTTGTTTAAAAATAGGTGTGTTAGTGCGCTGTCTGGACAAATTTCTACTCTAGAATTACTCGGGGTAAAGATCAAGAAAAAAATTTCTCTTGCTTTCTGCGGATCTCACATTTTCGAAGCAGGAGTTTTATAAGATATTAAAAAAATAATTATGATACATCATCTTTAAAAAAAAAAAATAGTATATAAGACTCAAATAATATTTTAGCTTAACCTATAGATTAACATGGGTAAAATCAAAACAAAACCAATGTCCAGGTATGTGTTTGAGTTAAAGGATATTTTTCACAGAAAAACAGTTAGTAAATGTAATGATTTTAAGACATTATGCTAAAACATATCTCATTTGTGAAATGAAGTTTAAAACCTTTAGTTAGTTTACATTTGGCAGAAGCAACTCACACATTACGCAACTATTGCTTTTCTCAAAACTCAAATCAGATCAGATAAAGTTGAGCGCTCCTGTCGTATTTCAATACCTCTTTAGCGTAACCATGATTTAAACCAGATCCTAACCTCTTGGAGGTGAGCAAATTATAGTAAAGTTCATCCATACTGAGAATGAGAATAAATAATCATTTAAACAAGTACTCTCTTATATAAATCTTTGAGGAAAAATTATTTTTGATTGTGTGGTATACATTTTTTTTTTTGTCACGGCATCTCACTCACTACCTGCTCAGTTTATGTGATTGGAACTAAACATATGGAGGACTAAAGAAAGACAGCTACAGTTTTGCTTACCTTATGAAAATATGAATACTGTTCAAACTTCTCATTACTGCCACTGCGACAACTATTACAGTCTGACTAGGTAGGAAGGGGCTTTTTTTTCCGCGGTTATGAAAGTTACTAAAACAATTCTCATATATATTCATAAAATCATATTATCGGCCACTGTCCCTGTTTTTAGAGTGTACTAAAACCTATTAAATACTACTACTAATGATGTATAATGCCGTTAACGGCAAAAAAAAGAAAATGCTAATATTCTATAACTGTTTCTTCCTATCAGAATCTTACTATAGGTACTTTATCCAATGGCTGCAACATTAAGTGTTAACAATCTTCCTCTTTTCAGTGTATCTTCTCCGTAGGTACCTGTTTTCATGGCATAAACCATACTCTATGATTTCCATAAACAAGCAAGCCTTATGTACAGTTATTGAGAGAAAAAAAGGTCAATCAGACTAAAATGTTAGCTTTGTCTCCGATTTAAGTTTTGAAAAAAGCTATTTATAAGCAATATAATATGTTTTCTATTTTAACTGTTGAGTCACTAATGGACATAAATCAGTTCGTTGAAAGGAATACTTGTCTACAGATGAAAATAGTCTTACAAAAGCAAGTAGTTGCGAACACCAAATTCAAAAAGCCGAGATGCTTACATTCTCAAACACCAAGATATGGTCTTACTTTCTATTCCTGTCTTTAGAGCGCAAGTTTCCATCGCACTCGACCACTGCCTTGCTAGACACAACACAAATTAAAGGCATTATTTAAAGGCCTTTTATATTGTGATGGAAGGAAATATTTAAAAAAAAATTTTTGTTTATAAAAACTAGTTTAGCATAAATCATGTATAAGCCTACTTAATTACATATACAGTAAATGGTTTGTGATAACATTTAAATATGATTCATTCACACTCTTATTTTATTGGTTTGTAAATACTATTATGTTTTAGATTTTTCATGAGTTGCCGGGCAGTCATTTATCAACTTACTAGCAGAAGTACCCAGCGTTGCCTGGGGTAGCCACGCAATGTAATGGCATGTTCACCCTGGGCAACGCTTTTATTTGTTTCAAACAGAAAGAAAAAAAACTCCTTATTTTATTTATTCTAATCTAGTTTTTAATATATTAAAAAAAACTAATTAAAAATGTATAACTCCAGCTTCAAGGTTCATATGTTTTTGCACAGGGGCTACTTAGTTTAAAATTTCAGCCCTCTGTGTGCGGTACAGTAGCCCCATGGCTTCTTTGGTGCTGACTGACAGCTCACAGCTGACTTCTGACAGACAACATTTAGGTATATATTTAAATTTTGACTGTCAAAAGTGACAGATGCTAAACACATGTTTTTGCCGATCATCTGGTTCAGGTTCAGCGTAGGGATACGTAATTTGATCTGGTAGCTTTTTAAAGCCGTCAGCTGTGAGCTGTCAGTCAGCACCAAAAAAGCCATGTGGCTACTGTAGTTATCACACAGTGCTCATGGCAAACAAACTTTATTTTATTAATATAAATTAGAAATTATAATGTGGGGTTCCACATATTAAAAAAATAAATAGCAATGTTTTCAATCAATAATATCTTCCTTCTTCAGTTTATCTATATGTTATTGTGTGATGACAGGTGTCAGTTTTAATAATGGCATAATTTCTCTAAGCGAAGTATATTTAATCTTCTGTAATGATAAGTAAGGTCTAGTAAAGTTATAAAGTTGGATGGAGTAGAGATGAGAAAGTTACAGTGTGTAAAATATCTTGGAAGTGTGAATGAGGTAAAGGGTGGGAGTAGAAAGGATCTAATAAGAAGAGGGTGGCAGATGTGTAAGAGACATGCTATGGAGAAGCGAAGTGTAAGTAAGTGCTGTACAGGGTGTACTTTGTACTCATTGTCACATATGCAGCAGAAACATGGACATTTAATGTAAGAGAGACAAGGAAATTGGAGGCCGTGGGAATGAAGTTTGTAAGGAGCATGTTAGCTGTCACGAGGAAAAACAAAATAAGGAACAAAGCTATCCAGGGAAAAATGGGAGGACAGGGAGTAGATGAGAGAGTATAGAAAGTGAGACTGAGATGGAATGGACATGTAATGAATTTGAAGGAAAGGATACCAAGAAGAACGATAGAGATGAAGTATGTAGGGAAAAGACAGTAAGGGAGGTCAAGAAAGATATAGATGGGGCAATTGAAAGAGGAAGATGGCGGCATTTTACTAAATTGACCCGGCCAAAGGTTGGAAACAGTTGTTGATGAGGATGATGATGATAATGATCAGCACAAAATTAAATAACACTTTTCTTTTATGACACTGGTTTTAAAAAAATGCTTAGAATGTTTATTGTTTAGATCTGTCTCATTGCCTGAAAATATATACCTAGTATTATATAAAATAAAATTCTAATAGTGACCTGAATAAAAAAATACACAGTTCTTCAGTTCTTTTGGTCAACTCTAATAATAATGTATTAAGTGTATTTAAAAAAAAGCACACATTTAAAACTAAAATCAATTATTTATGAGTTTAAATGATCTAATTTATTTTAATTTGTTTATTCTGATAACTGAAAAAAATTATCTCTTATTACTTGATAGTGACAAAACTGTGCCTCTTTCGCACATATGTTCACAATAATAATTGACAGATAATTTAAATAGTTGATGCTCCTGAAAAGAGGAAGGTCATTATCAATTAACACTATTATTACATAGTTAGGCTACATATTTGGTTAGTCTACTGGTGGAAGTATTGTCTTGTTGGCAGCAATTACCTGGTGTTGTTCGCCATTGTTAGTGTGCACCGTGACGGGGGCAGCAACGGGGGGTGGGGGAGGTAGATCATCAGGGTCATTGGGCTCGGGGGTGGCCAAAGGGGTGGGGTCATCGTAGTCACTTGGGTTCAGGTCTCTGTTAGTGCGAGCATAGGTGACGGTGTCATCCCTTATGGCAGAGTCCAACAGCTGCAAGCATACCGTGTTAGTGGCTAAGCAAGCAGTTAGTGGCGGGAACGAGGTGCATCTGTCAGTGCTCAAGATGGAGGAATAGTCCAACAACTTGAATCTTTAAGCATCTATGAGAAAAAATTGGAGTCAAGGCTTGGAAAATTAAATGAAGATATATTTCTGAAGTCTGAACTGTAATTTGTTTTAGAGCTTTTATACTGCTTATTGGTTGATTAGTCCAACATAATTATAGGACAGACATACCATTTAACTGAATGCAAAAATGTTACATATAATTCATCCAAGCAAACAAAAACTAACACTTGGTTCTTATTGATATTGTCTATGATTCAGATGAGAATGAGGATTAAAAAAAGATTTGAGATTGTGGATTTGTAGGCAAATTGAAGATTTGTAAGTAAAATGGATATTTATGTTCTTGAATTAAGTCATTAACAACCCTTGTTTTGCTCAAATAAATTTAATAAAATTCGATTACTTTCAGAAAACACTAACAAATTTTTAGTTGCACTAATCAAATGGTCCATCTTGTGCACTGCTTATAGAAAGTTTAAATTAAGCTTTATGCATGTACATGCAACAAACACTGTTATATTGTATTATTACAACACTTATTCACTTATAACAAGTTAGTAATTTGGGTTTTATTGGTGTAACCTACTATTTTAAATAATATTATCTAGACTTATAATATAGTTAGTCTTATTAGTAGAGGTTTGTCAATGCAGATACCAATACAAGATAATTTGTTTGAAATATAAACACAAACATGTATACAGTATTTAGAAAATATTAATTTATGTTGTATTATTGATAGGATGGTTTAGACACTCAGAATATTATAAATATTAATAATATACCCTTTAAGACTTTCATTACTTTTTTTTACAAGTATCCTTATTGTATTGATTACACAACCTTACTACTTCGTCATTTTAATCTATAAATTATTTTATAAACATTTTTTCCCTAAAAAAAATAATCTTTTTAAAAATATAATATAAAAAAACTCAATAGGTTTTTAGAAACGAAATTTAAAGAAAGTTTTTGTAAACGGAAGTTTGTTAAATACTATAGCAGCAAATATTTGTGAGACAGACTTAATCTGGGTTCCTAATAATAGTTTGTTTTGAAATAAAATCTTTTATTAAGGAGGCCAACATTTTATTTATGTTATCATAATATTAAGCACATAGCTATCAATTTGCTTTAGCTATTAATATATAATTATAATAACAGAACAATTGGTAAATTGTATTAATTGAAGCATGAGCAAATAGTTTCTATATTCAGTAATCAGTTTCATTTAATTGATATACCTCTACACATAGTACCCATGTTAAATGTTAGTATTGGTGTTAATGGAATCCCTGACAAATTAGGTTACTTTCACAATACTGAGAGCTGCAAAACGTTTTCTTAACAGAATGTTTAATACTTGTTAGCTATAGATTTGGAAACATGATTAAGTTATAAACAAACATCAAATTGAATCACAATTTTCTCCATTCTGTCTGTGATGAGAGGAAAATTTTTATGATTTGAAGTGCTTTGTCATTTCAAAACATTTTGTATCAATATTTTTCTTCCCAGTGAAGGAAGCAGAAAATCGTACCATTTGTGGAGTGACACATAATCTCCTGGATAAGTACATTCTTTAATATACACATTTAGATATTCACGGGTGAGGCTATTCCTTGTATAGCACTGTTTATTGGTCTGTATATAGAAAACTAAACAAAATTGTGTAAGTCAAATCAAATTTCCCCAAAGCGAATTTCAATCAATATTTTCTAAAGCTTAAAAAAGTGACATTTGCTACAAATATTCAGTATATTGAAAAGTGATAAAAAAAAACACAGCGCAATAAGTATATTTGTAATAATGAATATTATATACATACACATTTAAATACAGAAAAAAACAGATCAAAAGGTTTCCAAGGTGTGGCTGCAGAACTCACTCAGCTGTGTGTGTGTGCGTGTGTGTGCGCGTGTGCATAGCAGTGAAGTACAGGGGGTACCATCTATAAGAAGTATATCAGAATGATTTTATTCACTGACAGACAGTCAATATTTATTTTAAAACTTTTATTTTATATAAAACACATTATTCTGCTCAAAGCCCACTGTAAAATTAGTATGATAAAGTATTGATTCAAAGCTCTATAGCGATGTGCATAGGTGTTATTGTTAAGCGTGTTAAGTGAAGAGTGCAGTAACAGAAAATACCTATGATCATAGAGCAAACATTATAGTTGTATGATGGTGTGATCACCATATGGATACTTAGTGAAAATTTTAATTAAGTGTCTAACATATTATCAAAAATATAGAAAATGAGAAAAAGGAGAGATAAAATAATTACGTGGAAAGTATCAGCTGTTCTTTTTCTCTCTTATGTTATTCCAAGAACAGTTGTTTAGTACATAAAAGTGTATAAGTGACAACCGATGCCTATATCTCTTTGATCATATATTTTTCAAGTGATCCTAGTTTATAAAAAATGACAAAACTATCTCTTGTATCTTAATCTGAAGCCCTTGACCTTAAAAATAACAATCATGTGAAAATAATAAAACACTAGGTATATTTTCTTTTACTTTAGGACCCTATTAAAAATTAGAAAAATAAAAATCATAAAATAAGTATAAAACCATTTTAAAATATTTGAATCATTCCAAAATGTGTCTTCTTTATACTGTTATGAATATGAAAAAACACCAGATATCAATATTCAATCTATTTTATCAAGAAATTTAATTTAATTTTTTTTATATACTAAAACTGTTTATTTTAAATGGTTAGAAGATTCGAATTTGGATTCAATATTAAAAACAAAATCTTAGTTGGAGTTTGAGAAAAATACGATCTGTCCCATTTCTACTTAAAATGTTCAATTTGAAATATGTGTTGATGACTCACCTTGTTTTCTTCAGAGAGTGTCTCTTCACTGTTGTTCTGTGGTAGGGGTAACTCACGGAGGGTGGCATAGTCACCGTCGTCCTCCTCAGACTCTGACAGCTGCTCAATATCCTCCCTTTGCGGGGGGTGAAGCTTATTTTTCCCCTTAGTCCCGCTGCACTTGGGAGATTTTGCCAGCAACGATTTACCTTTCTTGTAGCCTGACGTGCACCTACATATACACACATGTTTCAACTATTGAGAGAAATAGGGAGATAATAAAAATAGTCTGTGTCTTATTTAGTAAATTATCTATCCAAAGTGAAGCAAACATAACATAATTTATTGTACAAAATATTGTATACCTTGATGTTATTATGAATGGACATTTGGAGCACATTTTTGAAAATACAAACATATTTTTTGCAGCCAACATTGATTGATAACATTGTACTAATTTAATAGTGTTATTTTATAGGTATTGATAATATCTAGAAACATTTTCTAGTTGTCCATTTATAATAAAATTTGTGGATACAAGATATTGTGTCATGTGAACAATCAATATTGTACAATATATGTTACATAAAATATATTGGATGCAATATCTTGTATAACTTTTCTTTTCCCTCGATGCACTCGAGATTTGTTGAATAGACATTCTTGCTCTACTACAGAAGGCGGCAGATATTTGACCATCTTCTGGGGTTGGGACAATATAAATGTGTGGTCACATTGTCTCGATGATTTGATGGTAATGATGATGATGATGATGATTATGTGGTGCCAGTAAAAGTATCCACTCGGAATGGTATCCATTCTGATAGTTTTGTAAAAAACTGCTTTTGTGAAAATTCGGAATTGTATCCACTGGAATTATATCCACAAAAACTTGAATTGTATCCACTTGGAATGGTATCCATTCCGATAGTTTTGTAATAAACTGCTTTTGTGAAACTCCTGAATTGTATTCACAAATGGCCGACTTGAGGTTTAACAGAAGGAACGTTTAAAGTAAAGATTTTGTCACACTTCTGGTAGAGGGCAGCAGGATTTTGTATTAAAATAATACTTTAAACATGCCAACCAATATTGTGTATTATATCTTAAGATAAAAAAATTGAGCAACTATTTTTACTCGAGCATTTCTGGAAGAATCGAATACAGCCGATTACGATACACAAAAGGTGTAGTCGGCTACATTTACTCGATTCTTCCCATCACTAGAGCTCACTGAGCATAGGACGTGAGCAAAGCAGTGCTGCCAATTCACATTAATAAAATTCTTGCCATAATTCATAAACAGTGTCTCATTTCTCACTAGATTTGAATAAATTAAAGCTATATTTTCAATAATCATTTTTTAATAAAGTGGTTAAAGTCTGTTGCCAAATAAAATAATTGATTTATCTCTTTAACATTATAGAAGTCGATACATACTTTAAAATGTATTGACATGAAAAAAAGGAATCTTACAAGTTAAATAAGGTTGCAAATTAATTTTCTAGAATGAATACTTCATGTTTAGGAAAATATTTTTAGACAAGGCTGCACTCTAGTATACAATTAGTAAGTTAAGAAGATTCCATCCTGATGCCCTTTACCAGAAGTGTGACAAAGTCTTTGCGTTAAACGTTCCTTCTGTTAAACCTCAAGTCTGCCATTTGTGGATACAATTCAGAAGTTTCACAAAAGCAGTTTATTAAAAAAAACTATCGGAATGGATACCATTCTAAGTGGATACTATTCCAGTTTTTGTGGATATAATTCCAGTGGATACTATTCCGAATTGCCACAAAAGCAGTTTGTTACAAAACTATCGGAATGGATACCATTCCAGTGGATACAATTCTGAGTTTTCACAAAAGCAGTTTTTTACAAAACTATCAGAATGGGTACCATTCCAGTTTTTGTGGATATAATTCCAGGGAATACAATTCCGAATTTTCACAAAAGCAGTTTTTTACAAAACTATCGGAATGGATACCATTCTAAGTGGATACTATTCCAGTTTTTGTGGATATAATTCCAGTGGATACTATTCCGAATTTTCACAAAAGCAGTTTGTTACAAAACTATCGGAATGGATACAATACTTCTCCATTTTTTTTTTCAGAAAAGATCATAGCACATCGATATCACCGAGATAGAGGTTCAATACTGTACTTGATTCTAATCCGGAAGACTGGGGGGTTTGATGATTCCCAACCAGTTGCATTACGATTGTTTTTTGGTTTTTTTTTTTTGCATTCTCTCAGTGTGGTCTTCCACCCTTTGTTCATCTGAACTCAAGTACATTTTCTTGAGTTTCGCCACTCTTCCTTTTTTCTTAAATGTTTATCTAATGTGTTTTTCTGTTTTTTTCGGCCACCACTAAAAATTCCCAATGTTTTCCCTGATTAATGAACCAAGCTAACCAAGACTTGTAGCTGAACTTGCAGATTCCTTGGTCACATGGGCTGACCCTGCCGAGTCAGTGTTCAATACCTGTACAAAACCATGCTTTCCCTCACCTTGATCCAGATCCTTGGATGGAGTCATCAAAGGTAACCTTGTGTTTCCTGCCCGTTTTACCGCTGAGCTTGCGGTTGAGCCAGGTGCGTCGGTCCGAGACACAGTCGGGGGATGTTTTAGGGCTGATGGGTTTTGGTCGTAGCCAGTAGATTTGTTCTTCACCCTCATCAGCACAGTCACCACCATTACCATCTATAAAATGCACAATCAAGGTTGATGTTTGAACACTGTTTTTTGAGGGGATTTCTAATTTATTGGTAGAACATAACCTTAGCTAGAATTTATTAAATGTATGGTGGGTGTTCCTAGAAAAATATATAAAAGTAATGATTTAATTTGTACCTTCACCATATTTTTATTATGTTTTTCAAAATTGCCTTTGGGAAATTATATCAATTCAACTTATTTTTAAATCAGATATTAGAAAAGAGTAGGCTAAATTGAAAGAATTAAATACAGCTCTGTAAAGGTCATTCACACATATTTTAATATATCAGGGTGTCTACCATCCGGGAAAATCAGGGAAAACGGGAATTAGCCGAGAATTTGAAGTGATCGGGAAAAAACGGGAATAAGTTGGGAATTTGGTAAATCACAATAAAAATCCGGGAAAATGATATTTTACTCAAAATATGAAATACAATAATCAGTAAATTATGTCAATTTTTACTTGTAGCTGTGTAATATATTTTTAATTCCTAGTAAACAATTTTAAT
>CABFVX010006707.1:15467-31403 GCA_902151425.1 Timema shepardi
GGGGGGGGGCGAGTTAAACGGATGTGACATACTTTTTTAGTCGGGAATTTTAGGAAATGATCAGGGGAAATCAGGGAAAAGGTCGGGGATTTCATTGGTCAAGTTTAGTAGACACCATGCATATATTTTTTGTATCTTCACGTCTTAATGCCCATCCGGGCTGTATGCACTTTAATAATTATTCCTTTTCTGATAAGCCAATACAAACACCCCTTTTTTTCTTCAAAGTAGATGAGCATAGTCATTAAATGGGAATGGAATGTTGGGCACATATATAAAATGAGTAATGAGTAATGGCTACACATAGATCAGTGGTCCCCAAACTATGGTTCGCGAGCCCCAATCTTCCAAGAGGTTCGCCAAAATATTTCTGCAATGGCGGATTTTTGCAGCACTTTGATAAGACATTTAAAACTGTTTGTCTGTTTGTTGTTTGTTTCAACTGAAGTTAGGTGGTTATCTTGAGGTAGAACTCTTAAAAGATTGTTTGAACCTAAACACGAAGTTTTCATTTTTCTTACCAACCATCCCTTTCACAAAGCATGCAAGATCAAATGTGGCTCGAGGCTTTGGCGGATATTTACTAAAAAAATAAACATCTTAAACCTTTCTTCAGGAGTCAAATATTAACGTTTTTACTGTGCAAGACCTTATCGAGTCGTTCATAAAAAACGTTTTGAGTGTTTAATTAGCAATCAAACAGAGTGCTTGATAGCCTTAACAACTTCATGGTAGAAAATCAGCTTTCTTTGGACGTAACTGTATAGAACGTGGTTATAGAACACTTGAAAGTACTTGGAAAAACCTCCAGAGAATATTTCCCTGCCATGTCCAATAATAACAATTGGATTCGCAATCCCCTGTAAGAGGGAGCAAGTTTTGAAATCCTCCACATTAAGTATGCAAGAGTGAAAAAGAGCAGTTCCTTGGAATTTTCACTGATTTTGAATTGAATAAAAAATATAAATATTTGTCATTAATTGGTTTCTTGTTAAGTTTAAAGGATAATTCCAACAAACTTGATGAGGTTTCTATCCATTATCTCTTCAGAAACTTATGCTTACTTTTTCTACTCCTCCGTCAATAATTTGTTATACTTTCCACAAAGGAAATAGGTTCAGTGCGGAAAGTGACTTAAGACTTTATTTATTGTCTGTGGTTCCTGACTTTAAAGCTTTGTACCATCTAAATCAAGCACATCCTTCTCACTGAGTAGTCACGGAAATAGGTAAATTGTTGTTAAAGCTTGTATACAATTTTGAAGTTTAAATTGGCATGAAATTTTGTGATTATAGAAATGGTATTTTAGTTATGTTAAAGCAGCAATTTCCAGTACCAATTTAAAAAAACAAACTGAAATGTGATTATATTGTGACAATAAAGATAAGCTAATGTTACTTCTTTGCTTACTTAATTTGTTTTAATTTATTTTAATAAATGTATAATTGTTTGAGCATGTACTTACATGGTTTCAATATTATTGCTATACTTTTGGTGTGGTATCCTCAAGTACCTAGCAGAGCTATAGTAGGTTAATTTAAAGGTATTAAATCTTTTGATTGCAATTAATAAATACATTTCATTATAATTAGGTATAAAAATAAGTGTGTGGTTATCGATGTGTGCAACTCAGATGTTTATGAAAGGGGTTCATGAGCTGAGAAAGTTTGGGAACCACCGATATATATATTATATAAACTATTACATTTACCTGCTGTGTGTTTGTATGTTCGTCATTAGCTTATTTAAAATAAAACAAAAAAGTCATTATTAATTTAAATTGAAAGCGTATAACTTGAACTAGTTGTAAGACTCGGTTCTAAAAAAAAATTAGTTGAAAAATAACATCTGAACATGAATTGAATATGAATTACAATTATTTGCAACCTCTGTGTTGATATTTAATCATATTATCATCATCATTATTATTAATATTTTGTGGTTAGTGAACTTTTTGAACTATGTTATTCAACAGGGAAAAAAAACACCTTGTTTCAATCCTGAGAAAATACCTAACTTTGGTAGGTAACACCAATGTAAAGAGAATAGAAGGTAGCGCCAGATGAAGAAAGACATCTGATTGGCTGAGCTTGTGATGTCATTCGATACACATGCGTGTGTATACATAATGCTATATGGAAGAACAAACTAAGTCACATTTTGGAACTTTGAATAATAGATAAACCTTTAGTATCCCAATCAATGCCCAATTAATGTAATTACTCTTCTACTAAAAATATATTTTTATGTGGCTGTTGTAGTATTAAAATATAACAAAATATAACTGCTGTGCACCGGGTGGTGTAATCAATGTCATATTAAAATTCTCCCAAGTGGCGCCCCCTTTCTATTCTCTTTACATTGAGTAATACGGCTTTTAACAAGTTTCTCATTGTGGTGTGGGTTTCTGTAATCTACTTTAAAAAACAGTGGAAGGGAGAGCAGTACAACCATTTTACTATATTTTTAAAAGAACAACAATATTAAAAAGTAATTATTTTAATATGAAAAATCTAATAATCTGACTAAATATTGCTCTTGTTAAGCAAATAATGTAGAAACCCCTTTTTGATATATTTTCTGATTTCTGGGTAATTTTTTATCTAATACCTTGGTTAATCGAGCGTAAGATGGACCTTTATTTATAAGATGTAACTGGCGCACACTTGGTGTTAAAGTCTACTCACTCTGACTAGCTTTCGCTTTCCGTTCAAGAGCGGCTTTCTGAATGACGCTCATGATAGCTTTCTTTGGTGAAACATCCGCGACGGTATAAGTTCTGCCGTTCCCTACTACCAGCAGAGGCGCGGTGCTTCCCCCCTCGTCGGAGTAGTGCCTGGACGAGAGCAAGTCCACGTCTGTGACCAGCTTAACAGACCGGGCGGACTTAACAGCCGCCCGCCCGATAGTGACACGGAGTTTGAAGGTCCACCGCTGCTTGATGGTGAGAAGGAGCCACACCACCACCCACAAGAAGAGGTGGAGGATTCCACCGATTACGCACACCAAGATGGTGTCATCCAAGCTCAATCTTTAATACACAAATAAATAATGCATTTAAGTAACCATAATGTATAATTGTATTTAGGGTCATTAACTCCTTTTTCTATTAATATTTAAATTTAATAACCTAATGAAACAAGAACTTCATGCTTAGGCAAAAAAAGAAGAAAATAAGATGACGGTAGTCTCACACATCTTGCATGTGAAAGGAGACTGCTCCCTTCACATGTTCAACCAAACTAAACAATGGTGGGGCACCATTTGTGCATCAGGCTTGCACTTAAATATGTGTTAAAGGTAGAAACAAGGATATTCGGCTCTAAGTTTAGTAGGGTAAGGTGGACATAAGTGAAATTCTTCCAGAACTACCCCTAGGAAGTGAGAACAGGAATAAAACCTGTGAACAAAGACATAGTACAGTAACCCCATGGCTTCTTTGGTGCTGGCTGACGGCTTTGAAAAGTTACCAGACCAAATTATGTATCCCTACGCCGAACCATATGATCTGAAAAAACATCTGTTTACCAGCTGTCGCTTCTGAGAGTCAAAATTTAGATATATACCTAAATGTTGACTGTCAGAAGTCATCTGTGAGCTGTCAGTCAGCACCAAAGAAGCCATGGGGCTACTGTATCTTGCATAGTGCATGCTTATAGTTAATGAAAATATGTTTTATATCATATTCCTGCTAATGGTAGAAAATTTCAGAAAATATCAAAGATCTAAAAGTTCTAATAGGTTCCATGTCTCCTAATAGAAACAATGTAGTTTAGGTGGGTGGGAAGCAAAGCTAGTTTGTTTATCCGTAAGCCCCTGCTTGCACCTGCTCACTAAGAATTCACACCATACCCTAATTTGTGTAGGCCAACGTCATGTAAATAACCTCACTTCTAGTCAATTCCATATTTACCAACATGGTAATTAATACCATACATTCAACAACATGTGGGTGACCTGGCGGTCTAGGGGTAAGGTGTCAGACTTCTATGCTGGCGGCCGGGGTTCAATCCTCGGTCCCGGCACAGATTTATCTGATTACCAAACCCTTCCTTCACCTCTGACAAGACATCTTGTGAATGTGGGGAATGCCAGGCCTCCACCGTGGTTCGGATTCCACGTTAAACTGTAGGTCCTCCATTTCATCTCACAATCACCCTACCATTACACATTAGCATAAGTGTGTATAACCCGAACGGGTAGTAAGACACGGTGCTAATAATAATAGATACAAATTTAGAAATAAGCTACATGGAATTGATTAAATGGACACAATGTAATAATGTTGTGATTAAATAGTGCCTTATTAATTCCTTTAAACAATATATTGTTTCATTATAGATACAGATATCCCTACCAACATGACACAGACTACACATGCTACCAATAAACAGTTTGAGTACAGAATAAACTCAAAGTTTCTGACCACACTCACCAAGTTGTTTAGGTTATTTTTGGCTGTATTAAATTTACCAATGAGAAAGAAGGTTTCTAGTTTTAGTGAAGCAAGAAGGGGACTTTCTTATGAAGTACAAAGAAAGCAACTGAACCGGTGATAGAACGATGCAAACATAAGCTTAGATAGTATAGGAAGCAAGGAGGAGATGGTATGGTCATGTAATTAGGATGGAAAAGGAGAGAATACAGAAGAAAATACCGCAAGGGAGACCAAGAAAGAGAATGTAAGTGATTAAAGGAGGAATAATGGTGGAAGTGCAGAGGAAGATGGATGTACGTTACTCAACTGACCCGGCCCCAGGCTGGATACAGTTGCTGATGGTTTGTGTTATAAATTAGACTAGTCATATTTATACCTTAACAATGAATAAATAATGAAATGTTTGAGGGTGACCTGGCGCTCTAGGGGTAAGGTGTCAGACTTCTGTGCTGACGGCCGGGGTTCAATCCTCGGTCACGGCACAGATTTATCTGATTACCAAACCCTTCCTTCACCTCTGACAAGACATCTTGTGAATGTGGGGAATGCCAGGCCTCCACCGTGGTTCGGATTCCACGTTAAACTGTAGGTCCTTCATTTCATCTCACAATCACCCTACCATTACACATTA
Organism: Timema shepardi; assembly: GCA_902151425.1. Lineage (NCBI taxonomy): Eukaryota > Metazoa > Arthropoda > Insecta > Phasmatodea > Timematidae > Timema > Timema shepardi. Next base: position 20,537 of record CABFVX010006707.1, read on the forward strand.
GAGTAAGTGCGTATAACCCGAACGGGTAGTAAGACGCGGTGCTAATAATAATAATGAAGTGTTTGATATGACTGTCTTTACTATTGGTGGTACTTTAATTGTTTATGTACAGTCATAAACAAGAGTTAAGCATGGCTACCTAACAAGCACATTTACTTTTACTATACTAGCCTCAGCAAGCTAAGGCCAAGCAGAGAAAGTTAACACCGGTGAAGACTCCTGTATAATCCTCCTGGCCTGATGGGTACTTTTATTTAGCAATGTGAACTTTGATTAGTTTCCTCGTGATATTGTTAGTTAGTACCTGTAAACAACGGTGTAGTCGTAGAGAATTGGTGCATTACAGACAGCTATGGCTAACAGCACACAGAGAGCAGCGCAGTGTGTGAAGTAGCCCCAGCCGCCACCAGAGCGGCCGTCCCTCAGGATAATCACACGGCGCTCTCGCTCCTGGTTCAAAAATGCATTGAACCTGGTGGTGGAACACCAAACAGGAGTTATTTAGTTGCTACGGTACGTTTTATAGTTTTTCAGTGATTCATATTCGCCAACAGGGGGATGAAAAGAGGGGTGGTTGTAAGGAATGTACTCCCTCTCTCCCTCTTTACTTTTAATCTAAAAATATTTATTTTGTTTACGTTTTTTTTTTAGTCTCACTTGACTTTATTAACACAATATGTCAGTGTATTATGAAAGATATTAACATTTTTTATCACTGACACTTTTCTTAGGGTTAAAACATAAGTAAAAGGTATTATTTAGTTATTCCACTGTGTCTCAGTAAAATAAAATATTTATTTATTTATACTTGAAAAATTTCAGCTTATTTGAGAGTTACTTGTGCTAATAATATTATAGATATTATAAGATGTTGAGTAGTATAAATATTGAGACTTAATGTTAAAAATTATTTCCAATAGCAGACTTCTTTTACAGATTTATATTTGACGCAAAAAAAAAAAAAAATATTGCCCAGCAAATGATTCTTCCACCTTTTTTCAGAAAATATTCACAGCTTCTAAATCTTTAAATTCTGATGGTACAGCATTCCTAACCCTAGTCACTTGAAAGATAAATGATTTTTCAATGTTTTTCGTTCAATGTTTGGTACTTTTAGAGAAGTTATATATTGTGTTTTATATTAGCGTTTACGTTAGCTTCTTAGAGACAGTTTCATTGTCAGACTTACAGTAGCCTCATGACTTCTTTGGTGCTGACTGAAAGCTTTGAAAATTTATCAGACCAAATTATGTATCCCTACGCTGAACCAAATGATGTGCAAAAACATATGTTCAGCAGCTGTCACTTCTGACAGTCAAAATTTAGGTATATACCTAAATGTTGACTGTCAAAAGTCAGCTGTGAGCTGTCAGTCAACACCAAAGAAGTCATGGGGCTACTGTAGTACACCTCAAGTGGTATATTAAGTACAGAATGTAACGGGCCAGTTTCATATGAGAAACTGACCCATTATATTTGTGTTTAGGTAGGTGTAGTCTTGTATTTAGTATATCATCGAACTCGAGGCGTACTAAGTCTGATTATGAAACTGGCTCTTAGTACTAACAATCTCTCCTAATGTTAACAAGAGACCATAATTCTGGAGCTTAGATGCAAGTTAACATTGTCGACTCCTTCTGTTGGATATAAAGATGAACTTGTCTGACAAGTAAAATGGAAGTGGGTGGCTGTTTGAAGTACTTGCACACTTGATTGAGGGAAGTTAACACATTAAAATTTATAGTAATTTTTAAATAAGTAAAGGTGTACTAATACAAACAAAGACGTAACAAGAAAGTGTTAAATAATACACATAAGCTAATTAAAATAAAATATTCTCTGTTAAAAAAAAATACTGATAGTTTTTGTATTTTTTCAAAAAAGTTTGATAACCAATATAATTTATAATAAACCCAAGTTGGTGTAATATTTAAATTGGTATTTATCAGCACAGCCTTTATTAATAAATCTCCTGTAAACTTCAAAAAATTCCTCTCTTATTCCATTTGAACATTCGGGGAAAAGCTTCGTGGTAGAATGAAATTAACGCTAAGTTCACTCAAACAATTCTTTCATATAATTTTCATTTTTATCTTAATAAATATAAATAATAATAAATATAAGAACATGAATAAAATACAATAATAAATATAAGAACATTATGTATCACACATTCAAATGCTGTAGTAGCTCTACGTGACTAGGTGTTCATCAGGTCCATGAGAACATTGAAAATATTGCTTACTTACTTCAAGTTACCCGCCTCGGTGGCGTAGTTGGCTAACGCGCTTGTCGTGTTGAGCTCGACCGCTGAGGACGGGGAAATCGAGGTTCGAATCTCGGTCGGGTGAACTGGGGGGTGGTTTTTCCTAAACGTTTTTCCACTATCCCTTCACGCAAATGCGGGTTCACTTCCTCTAATTAAACCTCCCCAATTCCTAATCCATTAGAGTAATTAGTACTTAAAGCGTATAACCCGAACGGGTAGTAAGACGCGGTGCTAAATATTAGTATTATTATTATTATTATTATTATTATTCAAGCTAAATAAAAAAATGCTATGTTTACAAATATTGTTTGGATCACAAACCTAATATATTTTATAATTTTGACAGCAACTTTGTTTGAACTTCATATTTGTCAATCATGTTTGTGGGTCTGGTCTTGCTACAAGGACATACTAGAAGCCAACTTTTTTTGCAAAGCATTCAAATAGCAGGAGGGGCAAATGGGAGGGAGGGTTAAGGCGTACGCGTGTCTGAATAGGGAAATAAGCAAAATTTGAACTTCCTCCCGCTGCCAAGGAATATCTCGGCCAATGATAGAATACAATAGTAAAATATTTACGGAGTGCTCTTGGTCAATGTTGATGCATGCACAGTGTCAATTTTACGTCAGCCGTATGTTCAAGACTGCTCTAACAGGTCTTGATTTGCATAATTAAAGTGAACAAATAAATCTTTGTGCCATAATAAAGCACTTGATAGTTAAATACATTTCATACCACTAAAAATTATTTAAAAAAAGATTTTAAAGCCTAAAGATAAAAACCAGCCTTAGAACATTTGTACCCTTGACCCCTCATTCAAAGCTGCTTTCCCAGCTCCCGAGGTCAACCAACCTCCACTTATGTGCATAGTTCCTTCTTGTGCCAAGAGAATTACATAATATGGTTGGCATTATAAAATATATTAATATTTAACGTTTTCTGTTACTATTTGCATTGATAATCACACATACAGAAGCCCTATGACTTCTTTGGTGCTGACTGACAGCTCACAGCTGACAGTTGACGGCTTTAAAAAGCTACCAGACCAATTTATGTATCCCTACGCTGAACCATATGATCTGCAAAAACATGTGTTTAGCAGCTGTCACTTCTTACAGTCAAAATGTAGGTATATACCTAAATGTTGACTGTCAGAAGTCAGCTGTGAGCTGTCAGTCAGACACCAAAGAAGCCATAGGGCTACTGTATGTTCAGAGATAACAAATAAATTGTATTAAATCTTCTTAAAGTATAAGATTAATTTTATCTTTGGTAGAGTAAGAATCGCCTTCGCTAGTTTACAGAAGTTATTAATTTTGTGTACTATTATTCATAACCCTAAAAAACCACTGTCGGAACTATTACATATTGATTCTTCTTAAAGTATAATATTAATTTTGTGTACTATTATTTATAACCCTAAAACACCACTGTCGGAACTATCACATATTGTTAATAAACAAGATCTCACCTGCCGTAGCCATATAGGTAGAGTACTAGACTGGAAGCCAGTACCAGTATGTTCGACAGAATGAATAGCGCGAGGGTGACATGGGTGTTGAGGAGGAATCCGGAGGACTGGTTGTGAGCCCCGCCGCCTCGATGAGGTGAAAGAGGCAACGCCTCCTCAGCGCCATACACCTGCACCTGGGAACAGTAACATGTATTAGTACGCTACAAGCTACGTTTAATTCAATCAAATATATGGCAAGAGACTTAATATGTGTTTAAGGGGAGTGAAACACAAGCTAAGATCAGTATTTTTGCAATTTTTATTAAAAAAAAAATGTTTTGACAAATTATAAAAAGCTTCAGTAGATATCATAATCTGAAAATTGAAAAATGACACCTGGACACGGGAATCGAACCCGGGATCTTTGGCTTAGTACGCCAATGCTCTTACTAAGCTGAAGGTCCCGGGTTCGATTCCCGTGTCCAGGTGTCATTTTTCAGTTTTCAGATTATGATATCTATGAGGGACTATCCACACTAAAATGCATTAACAATAGTTTCGGCTATTTTTTTCATTAATATATTCAATAGATATGTTAGATTTAATTTTCTGCGTATATTAATCTCAACAGTTCTTGAATATATATATTTTTTTTCATGAGCCGTGTAGCATACAGAAACTTTTTAAACGAAGAAAAATAATCCTGGTTCAATACTACTATACTTAGGACATATATTTAAAAACTATTGATAACCAAGAAAAGGCTGTTTTGGAAATGTGTTTTGTTCTAAAAACTGTAAACATGCTGGTGTTGCCTTTCCTCGGAGACCTTGAATAAACGTAGATAACATAATTGTAATCCATTATAGTAGGTCTACATATGTATTTATAAAATTACATATGAACACACAAATTAAGCCCGAGATATGTGGATAAGCAGAGCACTGCTTAATTAGTGTGCTTTCCACACCCATCCAAATGTGAATACAGTAGCCCCACGGCTTCTTTGGTGCTGACTGACAGCTCACAGCGGACTTCTGACAGTCAACATTTAGGTATATACCTAAATTTTGACTGTCAGAAGTGACAGCTGCTAAACACATATTTTTGCAGATGATATGGTTCGGCGTAGGGATACATAATGTGGTCTGGTAACTTTTCAAAGCTGTCAGTCAGAACCAAAGAAGCCATGGGGCTACTGTAGCTATAGTTTAATTAATATAATAATAATAATAACATAGTAGTTATTCAGTAATCTTTAGGAAAGTATTATTAGACTCATTTGATAACACCTTTTTATTGATGTTATAGTATTACTGAGCAAATAATAATTATTTTCCAATAGGTTGACTAAAGTCACTTCCAGCCAATGTTTGCAAAATGAACCTTCTGCTAGCCATCAGATACCACCTTTCCTGAAGTGGATACCCTATTATATTATATATAAAGGGTGACCTGGCGGTCTAGGGGTAAGGTGTCAGACTTCTGTGCTGGCGGCCGGGGTTAAATCCTCGGTCCCGGCACAGATTTATCTGATTACCAAACCCTTCCTTCACCTCTGACAAGACATCTTGTGAATGTGGGGAATGCCAGGCCTCCACCGTGGTTCGGATTCCACGTTAAACTGTAGGTCCTCCATTTCATCTCACAATCACCCTACCATTACACATTATGGTAAGTGTGTACAACCCGAACGGGTAGTAAGACGCGGTGCTAATAATAATAATATTATATCATAGATGATAGAGTCACAAGTTAAAAATAACAAAATCACAATTTCTTATCCCAAGTCCAGTTATAGTTTAATAACATAATACATGTTATATTGTATCAAAGTATTAAGTAATTGAAAATACATTAATGTTCATTTTAAGAAATAATCTGGTTTTTCATTTCCTTGCTGATTATTCTTCACATTGTATATTTGTGAATATTATCATTCTATTTCTTATTGGCTATATCCTGTAATTCTTCATTTTGATATACTTAATTGATAAGTTCATCGTCCAGTTTTAAAGGTTTTTCAAAAGGCACAAAGCAAATGAACAGTGGGTGTGCACTGATGCAACTCAATTTCCCATTACTAGAACGGAGGATCGGCAGTCACTATCAAAATATTCTTCTTGAGAATATTTGCCGGTGATGGTCTGTGACGTCAACACACAGTATGAACTCTATTGAATAATATTTTGTTGTGACACTGAAGGTACAGTAGCCCCATGGCTTCTTTGGTGCTGACTGACAGCTCACATCTGACAGTTGACAGCTTTAAAAAGTTACCAGACCAAATTACGTATCCCTACGCCAAACCAGATGATCTGTAAAAACATGTGTTTAACAGCTGTCACTTCTGACAGTCAAAATTTAGGTATATACCTAAATGTTGGCTGTCAGAAGTCAGCCGTGAGCTCTCAGTCAGCACCAAAGAAGCCATGGGACTACTGTATGTGATGTATCGTTGATGTGACTTAAGCTTTAACCTGAAAGTCATGTGATCGGCAGTTGTCACTTTAAATATATATTATTAATTCTTATTAAATAACACTAATAATGAAGTAAAATGTTGTCAAAGCTAACCACAGAACATTTATATGTTTGCATTTTTTTTTATCAAGGGCCTTTTTTTTTAAATGAAAATTGGGCTCTAGTTTAGGGTGGGTATGTGATAGGTTCTTAAGCTAATAATTGGTTATTTGAAAGTGTACACGAAAGGGTCCCACCCCTCAAAGCACACTTGAGGTGTCGACCCACCTTGTAGAGGACACACATGCCAGCATAGGCGAGCAGACTCTGCACCCCATTGGCCAGCAGCTGGAAGGAGAAGAGAGCACCGAACCCCTTGTTGGTGTTCCAGAAGACGGCCGGGTAGCGCACGGCGTACACCAGCAGCGCCAGGGCGTAGTTGAGGAACTCTGCCGATACAGGACCCCAGCGGGGGTTCTCGGTCTCGCTTACCAAGTCCTCCACGGTGCGCAGGGCGAGACTACTGGCTGTGCTCAGAGAGGGCAGGGTCGTCGCTAGTGTGGTGTTGAGTAAGGTCGCTGCCGTGCTCAGCGCTTGGCTGGGCTGCAAGTACCAACATTCGACCATATATCAGCGACTTATCCCGTTTTATCAACTTAGATTTTTTTCAACGCTATATCTAGTTTTTTTATTAAATAATCAAATAGAAACTTGTGGGTTGCCTAGCTTTTTTTTTAAATCCTAGGTTACTCTTTTTTATTTATGATCAATGGTGACCTGGTAAGGTGTCAGACTTCTATGCTGGCGGCCGGGATTCAATCCTCGGTCCCGGCACAGATTTATCTGATTATCAAACACTTCCTTCACCTCTGACAAGACATCTTGTGAATGTGGGGCAAGCCAGGCCTCCACCGTGGTTCGGATTCCACGTGAAACTGTAGGTCCTCTATTTCATCTCACAATCACCCTACCATTACACATTAGCGTAAGTGCGTACAACCCGAATGGGTAGTAAGACGCGGTGCTAATAATAATAATAATAATATTTAGGATCAAACAATATTGAGGTTTTTTTTGTATTGTTTTCTTGATTTCAAAGTTATGTAGGGGCAAAATTAATAAAAGGAAATTGCTTTGTTTATCTTAAATGGCTATACTGCTCTATTCAAGTGGGCTCTAAAAGTGTTATCTGAAGATTATCTCTCTTGGTTGGAATTTTTAGAATACTGACTTGCAAAAAATATCTATTCTGTGCAGGGATTTCGTAGCAAGAATTGACTTCAATAGTTTTAAGCAGATGAAACTTAAATTTTCTGCCTCTGAAGAGATCTGAAATTTGAACTAAATGTATGGTCAAATCATCTTACAAACTACTTTAACTGGTGGGTTATGCAAAAAAAAAATTATCACTTTTATGTACAAATATAAAAAAATGCTTTATCATTATTTTTTGGAAGAAGTCTTGGCTTTCATTCAAGGGAAAGCAGCTTCTGATGGGAATTTTATTAATATTATTATTATTAGCCCCGCGTCTTACTACCCGTTCGGGTTGTACGCACTTACGCTAATGTGTAATGGTAGGGTGGTTGTGAGATGAAATGGAGGACCTACAGTTTAACGTGGGATCCGAACCACGGTGGAGGCCTGGCGTTCTCCACATTCACAAGATGTCTTGTCAGAGGTGAAGGAAGGGTTTGGTAATCAGATAAATCTGTGCCGGGACCGAGGATTGAACCCCGGCCGCCAGCACAGAAGTCTGACACCTTACCCCTACACCACCAGGTCACCGATGGGAATTTTGTTTGCAAGGCTAAATATCCCAACCATTTTATGACCCGCAAGTCTCATCACCGACCAACCAGCAGCCTTATAAAGTGTATTCTCACCATTGTGACCTTGTGCAAATTCTTTAGCAGCGCACTAGCGTTGCCGGTATGGGGCGTTGTGACGTTGAGCGTCACCCCTGCTGTGACGGAGGAGGTGACGAAGGGGAGTGGTGTCGGCAAGAAGTTGGGGCTCGTTTGGTTCATGAGGCTCATCACCTCCAAGCGGTACCGGTGGACCACCACGAAGTCTAGGTCCGTCCTCCAAATGGTCTCTGTAACATGTTAGAACAAACGTTAGGTTGGTACACACGGGAAGAGGAAAACAACAATTCAGTGGCGCATCCAAGACATTGCAGGCGTACTTTTAATGTGCGTATTAGAACTCCTTTTGAATATCTAATCGTAGCCTAATCTCTAAATCAAACCTATGTTTCACACACTCTGTATGGCTTTCTATATGTTTTAAATTACTATGGAAATCTAGAGAAAAATCACAATGGTCAACTTTCTTGCATGCCCATATTATTATTATTTAGCACCGCGTCTTACTAACCGTTCGGGTTATACGCTTTAAGTACTAATTACGCTAATGGATTAGGAATTGGGAAGGTTGAATTAGAGGAAGTGAACCCACATTTTCGTGGAGGGAGAGTGGACAACCATTTAGGAAAAACCACCCCCAGTTCACCTGACCGAGAATTGAACCTCGATCTCCCCGTCCTCGGCAGTCGAGCAGCTCAACACGACTAGTACGTTAGCCAGCTACGCCACTGAGGCGGTTAATGCCCATATCAAAAGGTTAACGTAAAGCCCTACCTAAGTTGAAACGTTTTGTGATTTTTCTGTAGGTATACAGCTTGATACCCTTTTTTTTCTAGAGACGTTAACGAATTTTTTATGAAATTGAAAAACATGCCAGAGAGTCCGTACATTATTTGCAGATCGCGGCTTAGCTACAAAAAATATACAGTATTAACTTTTATATAATAAGCCTTAAAGAAAATACTTTTATTTGTAAAAAAACAAAACAGAAAATTGGTTTGGTAAAACTTCTACTGTGCAGAGTTTTGGAAATCGTCGTCGAAAGGAACCGCTTCACGATTGAAATATATAGGGTTGATAAGTATTTGTGATTTGGAAGGGGTTGGCGACTCCGCCATTGAAATAAGGTGTCTTACGAGTTTTGGCAAAACAATGCCAGATCATAGAATTGGTTTATGGACCTCTTAAACTCAGTGGTTTCCAATCTTTCGCAGGGTTTAGCCCCAATTTTTCTCTCCGAGAGTATCGTGACTCCTTGACTGTTTAAAGAACTCATTAGAATCTAGAATATTTAGTAAGGATAACTACACAGTATAATGTTTTGAGAAAATCAATAATTATTTTTGAAGTGCATTTTAAATGTTATTATTATTATTATTATTAGCACCGCGTCTTATTACCCGTTCGGGTTATACGCACTTTCGATAATGTGTAATGGTAGGTTGATTGTGAGATGAAATGAAGGACCTACAGTTTAACGTGAATCCGAACCACGGTGGAGGCCTGGCATTCCTCACATTCACAAGATGTCTTGTCAGAGGTGAAGGAAGGGTTTGGTAATCAGATAGGTTTGGTAATCAGATAAATCTTTGCCGGGACCGAGGATTGAGCCCCGGACGCCAGTATAGAAGTCTGACACCTTACCCCTAGACCACCAGGTCACCCAATTTATATGTTGATAAACAGAAATCAAAAACATGAATTTACAAATTATCTTTTTCTGAACCGACTAATTAATTATATCAGCCAACTATTTACAAAGTATTTTTGAAATACACGGTGAAAGTTGTAATAAGGAAGCAGTTTAAATTATGATTATAGAATTCAATATGAAATATTAATTGTGATAAAGATATTGAGAATTTTTTTTTAGTGAAATATAAACACTTTTATTCAAATATATCTGTATAGGTTAGTTAAAATGGATCATTATTGATTTTACATATATATATATATATATATATATATATATAAATATAATTAAAACAACACATTAACAAGTAAAAATATAAACAATCCGTTTAATTTGACATAACTAAACTATATAGACAGAATATCAATGACTAGGAGAACAATAATTGGTTGTCATATAATTAAAGGAATAATTAGACACTGCCTGAGTGAGTTGCTCTGATTCAGTTCAATTCTGGTATCACCTGGAGCAACTCACTCAGGCAGTGTCTAATTATTCCTTTAATTATATGACAACCAATTATTGTTCTCCTAGTCATTGATATTCTGCCTATATAGTTTAGTTATGTCAAATTAAACGGATTGTTTATATTTTTACTTGTTAATGTGTTGTTTTAATTATATTTTATATCTAATCATATATATATGTAAGATCAATAATGATCCATTTTAACTAACCTATACAGATATATTTGAATAAAAGTGTTTATATTTCACTAAAAAAATATTTCTCAATATCTCTATCACAATTAATATTTCATATTGAATTCTATAATCATAATTTACAAAATAGCTCTACTTTAGAGCAACCCCCTGTGCACCAGACATCTATCCTTAAAGTGAAACCCCCAATCTCACCAACAATATATTTTCCAACCGAACAATGAATCGAACCCCAAAACACCTAACAGACGCGCTACCAAGTGAGTGAGCTAAGGGGTTGGACTGCAAAGAGTTTTATAAGAGCATTTTTTTAGATTTATCACTAAACATACTTTTTATATTCATGATTGCCAGGCCTCCACCGTGGTTCGGATTCCACGTTAAACTGTAGGTCCTCCATTTCATCTCACAATCACCCTACCATTACACATTAGCGTAAGTGCGTATAACCCGAACGGG
>CABFVX010006708.1:0-17500 GCA_902151425.1 Timema shepardi
CATTTCTTGTTGTTTCCTTGCCCTCTTTACCTAATTGTACGTGTTCACCTGCCCTTGTCCAGTAGAGGAGAAGGGGGTGGTACACAGTTATTTCCGAACGTACAAGAAAGACTGAGAATGAAGCATCTCCAAACTTCCCAGGGACTTGTCCACTATATCACAGGGTATAACTCATATCGAGTATCCCTCTTTAGGATGAACTTGAGTAAAACCAGTACTTGCTGTTGCGGAGGAGAGGCGACACCAGAACACGTGACCTTGGAATGTATATTTACTGAAAGGGAAAGAACGAAGCTACTAATGCCTATACAGGCCAATGTCATATACCATATATTGAGGGATGTGGACCGGTGGAGCTATTTCGATGAGATAGTGTACAGGGTATCGAAAGCAGAAAGTGACAGGTATATGGACGAACTAGGAGAAAGAAGACAAAGACAAAACCAAGATTTGAGACAAAACAGACAGGAAGAAGCAACGAAGGAAGGAGTGACGATTGAAAACAAGGGAGACGGAGAAGTAGAAGAAACATCAGACTTAGACGAGACGTTACTAAACTGGTGAAACAAAACACAGAAAGTGTAATAAAAGTGAGGGTGGATTAGATTGTGATGGACTCTGGATATATTTGGAGCTCTAGCCGAGAAAAGGCGTCTCAGTGATGAATATCACTGATGGACCAGGGATGCCAGGAATACCGGCTAGGGGAGAAGGAAAGAAAGTGGATACAGATGAGACGTCGGAAGTTGTTCCTTACTCGAAGAGCCATGCTCGATTGGAAACAAGCGTGATTCTGGGCTGGAGCTATTGAGAACTCCAGGGATGTCAACTGGCAACGGTAGGAAGTGACCAGAGAAGAAAAATAAAATGGGACTCCTTACAAGGAAAGGATATAAACTGATTGTGTAGACGACGGTACTAGGTATAAGTTAGGTTAAGATAGATTTAAATCCAAAGCAGGCATATCAAAAGAAAAAATGTATATAGCCAAAATAACTTTAATAGGCAAATAGGAACAAGTATAGTTATAAACTATCCCAAATTAAATATTGGTATTGATATATAGTAGACAGAGTTGCTAACAGGCACAGGTTAAGGTAAATTGGTAATGATCAATAACAGGAAAATTAGTTTTAGTCGTAATAGTATATGTTTATATTCCAAAACGTTTATGGGTAAAATTTCTTAGCTCAATATTATGCATGATTTGGAGGAAAACACACTTTAGAACGTCATAGTAGGTACTATACCAAATGAAAGCGTGTGAAGCCGAATCCAGACTACGCTATCATTTCGCGTTAACGTGATTGTGTTAACACGTGTTATAGCAGTTTAGTGAAAAAATCCCCTCAATAAATTATATTGGAGTGCTCACATTGCCATGTTGTGACATTTTCTGTGTTATCTGACGCTGGAATGTGTGTTAACATGTCGTGACATGCATCAGCCCAAGATCTGGACATACAGATTTTCGTAAGACGTGTTGAAGCATCAGAATGTGACACTTGAGTTTTTTCGATTAATATGAAGGGTAGAAAACTCCTTTATTGATATCCTAGTGTAAATTTTGAAATGTTCATCGTATTTCAAAAGTTCAGGCCATAAAGTATGAAATTCACCAAATTCACCCCTCTCTGCATTTATGTATTCACTCTCCCGTGTGTTCCAGTGCAAATAACATACTAATAGCGTCTTAAGGCATTGTCACGTCATGCGTTACACTGCGAAAAATGAAGCAAAACTCATACTATCGTAATTATGCATATACAACTTTGTAAGTCACTTTAAATAATGTCAACTGTGGACAAAATTGGTAAGGCTAGGTCCACATACAATCATGCAATCTTTATAATATATTATAATGTAATTTGGAACAAAAATTTTCAAAATCTCTCATTAGAGATTTTTTTTTCATAAAACAGGTATTTAATATGATTTGTTATATACCCAAAGTACCCATTTGAAATATAATTGCCACAGCCATTTTCATAGACTTTCGATTTTTCCAAAACTAGTTATCGGTAAACTCGATTTTAGATATGTGATTTAAATCAAATGTAAGAGCGACCTTTTTTAGTTTGGCGACGCATAAAACGGTAAAATACATAATAATATCAGATTCGAAAACGATTAACAATAGATTATTACTTAATCTATATGCGAAGGTATAAAACAAAACAAAAAGTATTGTCAGCTTTGAATAAATATTATAAAAAATATGTGTGCCAAGATTGTATGTCTGGTCAAAAGGTACGCTAACACATCTAATACATTATAAGAGAAACCATAGTTTGCCTATTTGCCTTTTCTATTCCTTGATCGTAAAACATAGGCAGTTGAGGTGGTGTTATGTTATTACGAGTACATGAATCATGCCACGTCTATAATTGCCTATTATTATTATTATTATTATTATCACCGTGTCTTAGTACCCGTTCAGGTTATACGCACTTACGCTAATGTGTAATGGTAGGGTGATTATGAGATGAAATGGAGGACCTATAGTTTAACGTGGAATCCGAACCACGGTGGTGGCCTGGCATTCCCCACATTCACAAGATGTCTTGTCAGAGGTGAAGGAAGGGTTTGAGTAATCAGATAAATCTGTGCCGGGACCGCGAATATTGTCTCACACTGAAGTCAGGTAATTAATTATCTCGAGGTAGAACTCTTACAAGATTATTTGAACTTAAACACTAAGTTTTCATTTTTATTACCAACCATCCATTTCACAAATCAAAGTACATGCAAGGTCAAATGTAGCTCCAAGCATTGTCTATTTTGCAGGCATTTTCTTAAAAATGAACTTAAACCTATCTCTTCAGGGGTTGAATATGAACGTTTTTACTGTGCAAGATCGTATAAAATGTTTCATAAAAAAAGGGAAACATGTTTAATTAGCAAACAAATAGAATGCTTTGATACCCTTCACGGCTTTATGGTAAAAAAATCAGATTTATTTGGACGAAAATATTAAGAACATAGTTATATAACCGTTGAAGGGACTTGGAAAAACCTTCAGAGAATATTTCCCAGCAATGTCCAATAATAACAATAGGATTCACAATCCCCTGTAAGAGACGGCAGTTTTGGAATCCTCCACATTAAGCGTGAGTGAAAAAGAGCCGCTCCTTGAAATTTCCACTGATTTTGAATTAAAGAAAAGCTATGAATCTTTGTTATTAATTGGTTTCTGGTTAAGTTTAAGCGACTGATTTTGAATTAAAGAAAAGCTATGAATCGTTGCATTAATTGGTTTCTGGTTAAGTCTAAAGAAGGAGTTACCAATGTTAGCGAATAAAGCTATTACAAGTTTTGATACCATTTTCTTTTATGTATTTGAGCGAGAAATATTATTTTTAATATGCCTATTTAAAAAAATACAGAAACAGGCTCAGTACTGAAAGTGACTTGAGACTATTTATCGTCTGTGGTTCCTGACCTTAAAGCGCTGTTCCACCCGAAGCAAGCACATCCTTCTCACTAAGTCACGTGAAGAGGTGAGTAACTGTTACAACTTGTAAACAATTTTGAAACTTAGATTGGCATGGCCTTTTGTGATTAAATGAGGCTATTTCAGTTATGTAAAAGCAGCAATTTCCAGTACCACTTAAAAAAAACCATGTTAAATATGACAAATATTGTGACAGTAAAGATAAGAAAATGTTACTACAGTACTTTGCTTATTTAATTACAGTTTTGATTTTTTAAATGAATGTATAATAATTTGAACTTAAACTAAAGAAGTTTCAGTATCATTCCATTGTATTTGATGGGTATCCCAAAGTACCCAACGTAGCTATAGTAAGTTAATTTAAAGGTATTAAACAATTTGATTACAATTAATAATGGAATTTAATAAAAATTAGGTATAAAATTAAGTGCGTGGCTATGGCTATTTACCAGCGGGTTCGTGCAACTCAGATGTTTGTGAAAGGGGTTCGCGAGCGAGAAAATTTTGAAACCGCTGCCTTAGACCATTTGGCCACCTCATGACATTTACCAAAACATGGGAGGTAAGTCTACTCCCGAAAATGGTTAGGCCTCCCTTCACGTCTTAAAAACTGTATTCACACTTATATTAAAATATATTTATTCTTATTTTTAAAATGTTCAGTTCCTCATGTAGAACCGACTCCTATTTGTTGTTCTCAACCTGTTCTATAGTGTCAAGCCATACCTGACTGTATCTTAATGGCATTCAAGTGCAAGAAGTGGGTCAACAACTTTACTAATAACTTGCAAGATAAAAAAAAAGTCTTACACCTTGCTTA
This sequence comes from Timema shepardi, assembly GCA_902151425.1. NCBI lineage: Eukaryota > Metazoa > Arthropoda > Insecta > Phasmatodea > Timematidae > Timema > Timema shepardi. Next base: position 4,275 of record CABFVX010006708.1, read on the forward strand.
GGCTGATATTATGTCACCGGTAGGTGCTGGTAGTTCAATATTGAGTAAGCAATAGGACTGCAATATTAATAGAATACAAACCAGGAATGCGCTAGATCTGAACAAGAAACAAAACGAAACTTAGTTGATTACTCTTACACTTGTATCATGCAATGTGAATCAGAGTTAATATCGCATGCGGTTAGTTTTCTGGATATAGCATGAATATAGCCTCACTAATTGCAGGACTTTCTGGACACAGCATGCTTACATAATCTCGTACTTTGCAAGATCTTCTGGGCACGGCATTATTACATATCTTTGCACTTAGCAAGCTTTTCGAGCGCAGTTTGGCTTATAGTCAAATACAGGTCTAAAGAAACGTTTTTATAATAGAATATTGTTTTTCTTTCAACATTGCTATTATTGTTTTAATAGACTATCAGTCTTATGCTATGTTCCAGACATTAGCTCAGTTGGTAGCTTTTTTGCCCGAGTTCAATTCCCGGTATGCCCAAAAAATTATTATTGAAAAAAAAATGGATATACCCTTTCACATTGTTAAATTAACGGCCAGGGACTGTATGTTGTTCATGTTCTAGTCTTAAGATAGATTATAAGGTACATGAAGCTACGATAATCCTAGCGAGCCGGTAGTGGAAAATATATGGCTTAAATAAAAAAAAACTGACCCAGTCCACAGGTGAGAAATAATAATGGATGTTAAAAAAAGTAATATTTCATAGGTATCAACATGACCTATCAAAATTAACAGCTTCAGATCACACAAACAGACGTATTAATATGTGAACATTGTTTAAGTACTTTTGTTAACTGTTAAAAATTGTCTTCCTTTGAAAATGAGACTGTAGCTTGCGGAGTGACAGGAGCTCTTACACTCAGCTCGCTCAAACCTCTCAAGGAGGTCGGCTTCATTTGCACCATATTTGAAAACAAGAGCAATTAGAGACACACCTTCTATAGTTGTTGTTACGAAGCATTGGCATAATTCACCCTCCTCATCATTTACCCCTTAGCTTTATAGAATGAGCACAAATGATCTTTACACTTTCGAAAATTCATAAAAACGGAACGGTGTGCTCGATTAACTTGAAACCATTTCCAGTCGATACAGAAACAAAGGAAGTATTTTTTTTACAAATAATCCGCATTCTATCAGCACACGAATGACAAAGTGAATCAGCATAATGCGTGGGTTTGGGGAACGGTAAATCCCCATGTCACCATCAAGCATGTGAGGGATTTTCCCAAAGAGAATGTGTCCTGTGCCATGTCGAGGGAGAAGGTGTATGGACCCTTCTTTTTCATCGAAAAAGCCGTCACAGATCATTCCTACCTCGGTATGCTTACCTTGTGGCTTCTGCTTCAATTGGAAGGAGATTCAAACGAATTCATCTTCCAACAAGATGGGGCATCGCCTCACTTCCACTTGTCTTTACGGGAACACCTGAATAGACATCTCCCAGGGGATGGCTCGGTCATGCACGTGCCGACTATGTGGTGTGGGGTAGATGGCGACCGGTATTACTGGGGTTATGTGAAAGACAAAGTGTTTGTACCACCTCTGCCACGATCTTTTTCGGAGCTGAGGCAGCGAATCACGGTTGTCGTTGAGTCCGCTGACACACTGCACAAAGTGTGGGAAGACTTTCAACTAGCCCTTTATGTCTGCCATGTGACTCGAGGAGCCCATCTTGAATCACTTTAAACTGTGAAAAAACTTCCAGAGTTTCTGTATCGACTGGAAAAGATTTAAAGTTAATCGGGTGCACTGTTCCGTTTTTATAATTTTTCGAAAGTATTAAGATCATTTGTGCTCATCCTGTATAGCTAGGTTTTAGTATTAGCCCCGCGTCTTACTACCCGTTCGGGCTATACGCACTTACGCAAATGTGTAATAGTAGGCTGATTTTGAGATGAAATGGAGGACCTACAGTTTAACGTGGGATCCGAACCACACATTCACAAGTTGTTATTAATACACGTCTTTTCAGAGTTGAAGGAAGGGTTTGGTGACCAGATAAATCTGTGCTGGGACCAAGCACACCCTATAGCCAAAGTTAATGATAAATAAATTAATGAATTATATATTTCTTAACTTTCAAACTTTATCTTTGAAGACTTCTTTCGATCATCAACGCTATTGTCTTCAATTGATTTAATTCCTCAAGTCGTATCATGCTCTGAATGCTGTTAAGGAGGCCTAACAATCCGTGGGTCTTTTTCATTTTATAAGATTTGTCTGTTCTGAAGGAATTGGAGAAATTTGTTCCAATGAAATCTATTGCAGAGTTGGGTTTGTTTCTAGAGAGGTATGCTTAGTTTTATGAGAATGTACAAGAATCATTTTCAGAATATTAACTTCACTTATTTAGCACTGCGTCTGACTACTCATTAGGGTTATACGCTTAAATACTAATTACGCTAATGGATTAGGAATTAGGGAGGTTGAATTTAAAGAAAGTGAACCGGCATTATCGGGGAGGGAGAGTTGAAAACCATATAGGAAAAACCACCCCCAATTCACCCGAGCTAGATTCAAACCTCGATCTCCCCGTCCTCGGAAGTCTAGCTCAACACGAAGCTAACGTGTTAGCTAACTACGCCACAGAGGCAGGTATTTTCAGAATTGTTCTTAGTCCTAATCGTGGGCCAATTTTCATTAGAATAATAATGATTTAAATAATTACGACATCTCATAGGGTAAAATGATTCACTATCTTATAGGCCTATTACTCCTAAAAGTGGTATCTATGCCATTTTAACCTATCTCACAGACTATGAAATAATAAAACAATAAACCAAGAAAAAACAATATATTATAGTTCATTCTATGCCAAAAGTACAGCTTAATGCACTCGAAGTAAAACTGGCCAGGGTTACAACGAGATTATCTAGTATGTTTGTTGACAATGAAAGAGAACACAATATATTTAACTAAGCAAATTTTCACTTTTTGTTCAATAACGTCTGAAATACCTTCTGCGCGTCAGCCATTTACAGAGTTTCAATAATTATAATTAATAAGTACTAATTCAATATCCTTTAGATGCTAAATAATCATTAACATTTGTAAGAAAAGGCTGCCATGTCATTCTACCCAAGTATTTTATTTTAAGCTAGTTTCCCCTATTGGTTGACCAAAACTATGTAATATTTAATTTTTTGAATATGAAATGTTAAACACTTGGCACAAACTTGATACATGCCTGTGTAGCACGCGCGTGCGTCTCAGTTTTTAAAATCAAGACACTATGATAAATATAACCATTTATATTACACATACGTCATTTGTCCCAAGTTCAAAGAATATCCCTGTAGAATTTCATGGAAATCGTCCCACACATTTGACAATCATCGTGGAACAGACACAGATGAAATGTCGGGCGGTCGAGTTAAAATAAGACCTTGATCCCCTTCTTCAGTGATAATTTAGAATCGTTATTTGTATATTCTCACTTTTCATGTACTGTACATATTGAGAATATGAATATAGACTTTAGGATTTTAATTAAACTCGGTATTAGTTGAAATTTCAGGTAGGATCTGACCCCCTTACTCCAATCTTTGTTCACCTGCCGGAAAGTGCAATGTTTCAATATCGTTCCCTTGGTGTTGCTATGACGAGAATATACAGTGAGGATGTTTCTGGGAAGAAGTTGCGCAACTTACCTCCTCTTTAACCCACACAATTTTATATTCTCAACTCACTCTCGTAATTATTTATTTGAAACCCCCGCAGTCGTCTGATTTGAAGGTTTCAGGTAGATCTTAACTGTGGCTTGAATAGTTTTTTAGTCGACCTCGATGGTCTTTGGGTAAAGTGTGTGCCTCATGGCCCGATGTTCGTTGGTTCAAACTCAGCTGAGGTTGACGGATTTTTATTGAGCGATAAAAATCCGTTGCACAACTTCCTTCGGAGGGGAAGTAAATCTCTCGATCTCATATCGATTGTGGCTTGTAGAATAATCCTAGAAGGAATGTGAAAATACCTTTCCCGGAAAAATTAGTAGGCCCTTTCACTCTCGCTCTTAGAAATTATGTTGTGTTGATAATCAGTTGGTTCAGCAAGTGTATGTTCAGTAAGTGTATGTACCTCAAATAAATTAAAATAAAAAATAACTCATTAAAGAATATAAAAAAGGACTGTCGAACAGTCTACCATAAGCAATGTTCTCTTTATTTAGGGATTCGTCGAAATGACACCTTCTGTCAAATACGAGGGTTTCAGAACACACCCTGTAGTGTAAGACTACAACGGAATAGGTCTGATTATTTTCTTTGACTTTAAGAAAAGGTTCTACAACCGGCGGATCGACTATACTTTCTACTTCTTAGTCTTGCAAAGTACAGTAAATAGAATCTCTCATCAAAACCTCAGCAACGCAAGGATAGCTTTGAGTTTTATTAACTAATTACTACCAAAGCCGACCAAATACCAATTTTTTCATACCTCTGAGAGATAACTGACTAATTCCAAAGGAAATCGATGTGCTGATTCAACATGGTTCATTAATCAAAATATATATTCAAATTTAATGAATTATTAATTTTTAGTACCATACAATTATACATAAATAATCACTCTTCATCATGAACATTTTATTATCGCTCGATCCCTCGTGATCGTCAAAATAATATAAATTGAGCTTTTGTTAAATGTCACCGTTTCATGACCTCCTGAAACCGAAAAAGTTGTTTTCAATATTCCGTCCATCCGTCTTTTTTTATCTTGCCCTAGAACCGATCGGACTAAGACTTGGTATTTAGGGTTTTCATGGGAATCCCCGGAGTATTTTTTGGAATTAGTTATCCAACCATAAAATTAAGAGTAGTTCTACCCGCCTCGGTGGCGTAGTTGGCTAACGCGCTAGTCGTGATGAGCCCGACTGCTGAGGACGGGGAGATCGAGGTTCGAATCTCGGTCGGGGGAACTGGTGGCGGTTTTTCCTAAATGGTTTTACACTCTCCCTCCACGCAAATGCGGGTTCACTTCCTCTAATTCAACCTTCCCAATTCCTAATCCATTAGCGTACTTAAAGCGTATAACCCGAAAGGGTAGTAAGACGCGGTGCTAATAATAATAATAATAATAATAATAATAATAATAATAATAATAATAATAATAGTGGTAGAAGTTCTAAAGGGAAAGACGATGGAAACTCTAATTTTCCCAAACATTTCCAAATTTGATCATATCTCTACAAATAATTGAGATACGAAATAACTTAAACTATTGTAAATTTGTAGAATTTTATAAAACTAATAGTTTCTGAGATATTAGAAAAAAAATTATATTTTATTATAGAGCTCTTTGAAAATTATTGAAATTTCTTGTTAAGTTCTTTGGTAGACAGAGATCTTCCTATTTTCTCATGGGTTCTGTAAAAGTGTATGTTATTTCATTTATTCTCTTTGGTGGAGCGTTTCTGAAACAATATATATGGTTTAGTTTCACAGATATAACGAGTTTTTAATAAGTGTATCTATCTCCAATATAATAATTACCAGTTTCTCGGTCCAGCCAAACAATCTCGAAGCCCAGAAGACCTAGGAAGCTGAGAATACTTAGGCAAGCAGCCCTAGACCCAAAAGGACGCAGAAATACTTTGTTATCGAAAATTCACATGGCAAGTAAAAAGTATATATAAAAATGTTGTTTAAAATTAAATCTTCAGATGAGAGAGAAAAAGTTTCACACTTTCATTGGAGTGAATATTTGATCTACTATAGAGTATTTAACTGAACTATACCTCCAGATTTTGAGGATCACTAAAAATGATTCCCATTCGCAATCATTAGCCAACAAATACCAATGGGACACATTACACGACAAGAAATGGAGCCGTTGATTTTTAAATGGGTACTATGCTAGTATTAAGATAAAATAAGTCCTGTGTGGTGCACATAGCCATTTATTTTATAATTTTGTTCCTGTGATACAATATTTATGCGACATGTTTCTGCAAGGCCTATTATATTTCACATGTTAATCGATAGAAGCCTTTAAGATAGGAATGTGGGGGGCGCGAGTTAATAGGTAGTGTTTTTTGCAGCTTTTATAATGAAACATCTATATTTTTTTTGCAAAAATAAAAAAAATATTGCTCCAGTAGAAATACAAAGTTTAATTTTCTTCGCACGGTGTTATCAAAAGTTGTTGAATAGCTGTCATGAGCACAGCGGTATTAGACGAGAAACTTTTTTAATGAAAAGAAGAAAAAGTTGTAATTCAATTCCAGGACATCCTTGACAGATATTAAAGACCTGTTGATTTCATCATGTGAATAAAACTAAACTCTTATGTTTCTACTGGGAAAATGTTTGATTAATTTTGCCCAAAAAAATTGTATTAGAAATGCAAAAAAACACTTCCATTAACTCGCAATCCCCACACTACAACCTTAAATATTAAGTTACAATTTGTAAAAATGCTGTAACCTAACTATATATGTATGTTGGTTTCTTCTCTTCTTCTTAAATCAACAACCTGAAGATTGGCTTGCTGTGATTTCTATCTATCTGGAACTAGGCATACAAACATATACACTCAGGCCTTCTGCTGGTTAGTGTTCCTGCACTATCTGGTAGAAATCACATTTACTATGAGAGGTCTGGAAGTGTGGTGGTTACCTATTTCCTGCCACACTGGATTTCTATGAGCGAGAATGAAAGCACCTACAAATTTCGTCAGTAAAGGCATTTTCACATATCTACCAAGATTCTTTTACACACCACAATCGACATGGGACCGGCGGCTTTACTTCCCCTCCAAAGGAAGCTGTGCTACAGATTTTTATCGCTCAGGAAAATCCATCGACCTCAGCTGGGTTTGAACCCACGAACATCAGATCCTGAGGCAAGAGCTCTACCCCAAGACCACCAAAATCAGTTTGATTTTCTTATGAATGGGCATTTAGAATACCTTTTAGAAAATACAAACTTATTTCTTGCGGCTAATATTGGTAACTATATAAATAGTGTTATTTACTAGGTATTGATAATATCTATCAAAAGTGACAGCTGCATAATTATGAATGAATATCTGAAAGTAGATCTAATAACCTTTTATAGCTATCAGATATGTACTGTACATTCGTAATAAAAATGGGCTATAGGCTACATACCAATCAATAGATTATATAGATAAACATTTTAATCTCTAAATAAAATATTTTACACAGTATCAAAATAACTGTTTTAATTTTATTTGACATAATTGGTTACACACAAATAATTAATAAATCTTGTTTTCTTGGGGTCAATAGTTTTGATGTCAGGGTTCTTCAATATTATAATAAAACAGTTATTTAGTTAAATATTTGAGTCATTTCCTTCCCCCGCGTCTTACTAGCCGTCCGGTCTGTATGCATTTTAATCGGGTAAGGAAGAGAAATGTAAAACCTAGAGAAAATGTACTCGTATCTGCGTGAAAGGAGAATGGGGAACTATTTAGAAAAAATCACCCGCAATAAATGTGGCTGATATTTGCAACCACAGCCTCCACCCTCAACAATAAAATCAGATTATTTAAGCCCTATACACTTTGTCCAGCCAGCACTACTCATATCGAAAATTAGTGTGTATAACTTACCTTTTTTTATGTCAGGCAGCAGTGATGTTAATTTGTTTCGTCGCCAAAGCAACCTCAGCCACTAGACAATGTATTTACCACTGTCAACTTCTACACATGTCACTCACCTCTAAAATTTACGTCAGTCGACAATGGCTCATGCAGACAGATCTATTATTAAGTCATTTCTCATTACCTCTGACACACGCTATTGAATCCTTTGTGGCTCGCGCCGAAATGTTCCCAATTCACGAGCACTGCTGATTACTCCGTTGTCCTCTCCTTAGTAGCAAGGTGAAGTGATCAACAGATGTGCACGTTCGCACCACACGTCAACGAGCCAGTCTTAGTATAAGAGTGGTGGGACGAAGACCGAAAGTCATTGCGACTACCGGCAGCTGACATTCAACTTTCTCCTTCAGTGCTCGTGCACAACTGTGGGAAGGTTCGTACATTTCGTTAACAGGTAGAGAGAGAGAGAGAGACATTCGTAACAGAGAGCTTTGTTTGCTTGTAATAATTACCTAAATACGCTGTTAATTAAATAAAATATGGCAAACATAACAATTTTAAGGAACGTAGCATGAGTTTGGCCCGTAATTAATCACTTACTTTTTTTTTTAATTACTGCCCGTAGTGGTTTTGAAACTACCGATTGTTCATAAGGAACTAGAATTATCTAGGGCGGAGGAGTAAAATAATTAGAGCAATTACCCGTAGAGACCTTACCTATACCGTGCCACTTCTGTTCCAGACGTGACCCACATTAGTTTTATATGGACCAGCTTCGGTGGCTGCGTGGTCTAACGCGCTATTCTTGTAATAGCCTAGACTACCGATTACGGGGAGATCAAGGTTCGATTCTCGGTGGGATGTACATAGGGTGGTTTTTCTAAAATGGTTTTCCATTCTCCCTACACTGTGGGTAGACTTCCTTAAATATAACCTTCCTAATCTCAAAAACCATTAGCGTAATTAGTACATAAGCGTATAACTCAAACCGGTAGTAAGACGCGGTGCTAAAAAAAAGTTTTATCTGGGACTACGACGTCATTTGAGCCGTTGCACCTACGCAGAATATTGCGTACTACTAGACATTGCATGGCTAGCTCCTCCCCGTGAGCTGGATTCAACACTTTACATTTTGTGACTTCATTAAAGGTAAGAGTTTCGTGGTTGTAAAGCATCTTGGTCCGGTTGGTGTTAGATTAGCTTAGCAATCTATAATATAGGCCTATTTTTCGTATGGACAATATAAATCTACCCATCTCCGTGAGCCTCACAACCCTGTTGCATGAAATAAATATAAATACTTGCGCCCACACCTCGTTTGTGTTGTTTAGTACATAGCTACAATTTACACAAAACTCTTTTATATACAATAGATGTATTTAAACAAAACGATATTTTAATATCAAATTATTTTTGATGTAAAGGAGCTAACTTTATGATAATGACGTATTTTTGTGAGTCTACTGACAAAAAATTATGAAAATGACAAAAGAATTGAGATAAAAATAATATTCACCCAAAAATATAAATTACAATCAACAACAAATTTTAGAAAAAGAATTTCTAACTAGATGAGAAATAATAATATTGTATTTGTGAATCACTGGACCAACATAAATGTCTAGATAAAAATATCCATACATTTTTAATGACGGGTCATATATAAAAAGTAGTACAACTCTTTTTAACAAAAAATCACCAAAAGAATATGTTAAAAAAGTTTAAAAAATTGTTTATGACAATTAAACGACCGGGATGTCAGGAAGTTCTATTAGTGTCCTATTCGGACAATAACCTATGTGGATACAAGTAGATTGGGTTCAATTCGTTGCGAATTGCGACCTGTAGAGTCGGTACAGTATATACAGATTAATGAACATCGTGGGGCAAACTTCTTCAAAGTTTTTTGGTACCAACATTAAGTCGAATCGAATCAAAATTTTAAAGAGTTGTAGATATTACTATGGTCGCAAAAAAAATTATTTTAAGAGTTGAACTCATTTTGTAGTTGGCCAGGAAGCCCGTAACGGTACTGTTGGTTTTGTTTGTTGGCCAAGAAGCCCGTAACGGCTGTTGGTTTTGTTTGTTGGCCAGTAAGCCCGTGACGGCGCTGTTGGTTTTGTTTGTTGGCCAAGAAGCCCGTAACGGCTGTTGGTTTTGTTTGTTGGCCAGTAAGCCCGTGACGGCGCTGTTGGTTTTTTTTGTTGGCCAGGAAGCCCGTAACGGCGCTGTTGGTTTTGTTTGTTGGCCAAGAAGCCCGTAACGGCTGTTGGTTTTGTTTGTTGGCCAGTAAGCCCGTGACGGCGCTGTTGGTTTTGTTTGTTGGCCAGGAAGCCCGTAACGGCGCTGTTGGTTTTGTTTGTTGGCCAAGAAGCCCGTAACGGCTGTTGGTTTTGTTTGTTGGCCAGTAAGCCCGTGACGGCGCTGTTGGTTTTGTTTGTTGGCCAGGAAGCCCGTAACGGCGCTGTTGGTTTTGTTTGTTGGCCAAGAAGCCCGTAACGGCTGTTGGTTTTGTTTGTTGGCCAGTAAGCCCGTGACGGCGCTGTTGGTTTTGTTTGTTGGCCAGGAAGCCCGTAACGGCGCTGTTGGTTTTGTTTGTTGGCCAAGAAGCCCGTAACGGCTGTTGGTTTTGTTTGTTGGCCAGTAAGCCCGTGACGGCGCTGTTGGTTTTGTTTGTTGGCCAGGAAGCCCGTGACGGTGCTGTTGTTTTTGTTTGTTGGCCAGGAAGCCTGTGACGGTGCTGTTGGTTTTGTTTATTGGCCAGGAAGCCCGTGACGGTGCTGTTGTTGTTTTTTTTGTTGGCCAGGAAGCCCGTGATGGCGTTGTTGGTTTTGTTTGTTGGCCAGGAAGCCCGTAACGGCGCTGTTGGTTTTGTCTGTTGGCCAGGAAGCCCGTGATGGCGCTGTTGGTTTTGATTGTTGGCCAGGAAGCCCTTGACGGTGCTGTTGGTTTTGTTTGTTGGCCAGGAAGCCCGTAACGGCTGTTGGTTTTGTTTGTTGGCCAAGAAGCCCGTAACAGCTGTTGGTTTTGTTTGTTGGCCAGGAAGCCCGTAACGGTGCTGTTGGTTTTGGAAGGATGCGCGAATTAATTGTTTTCTTTCTCTAGTATTTAGTTGAGTAATCAAATAACCTTTGTCAACTCAATGAAATAATAAGTCTATTATAGAAAAATGAGGTTTGTGTTATTTTTGTATGTTGTTGACCTCGGTAATCTTGGGTTAAAGTGTTCGCCTAAGGACCCGATGATTGGGGGTCCAAACCCTGCTGGAGTCAACCGATTTTTTTGTGAGCGATAAAAATGCGTAGTACAACTTCCTTCAGAGTACAACAAAACCATCAGTCCTATATCTATTGCGACATATAAAAGAGCCCTAGAAAGCAAGTGAAAATACGATACCTGGCAAAATTGTCGTACACTTTCGCTCTCATTTATAGAAATTCTCGTGTGCTGATATAATAGTCGGTTCAGGAAGTGCACGTTAAAGGCCTCAAATAAATTTACGAAATAGTTAATAGTTTTTTTTGTCAATCCCTCGATTCAGCAATAATCAAGGTCATAATGATCCACGCCGTATACCATATATATATGTATATATTGTTTATCGCGAAGAATGTTGATTAATCATCTTTATTTCTTGTTCAAAGTGTTTGTACACCTATGCGAGCTAGTTAGTTTGGCTATCAAAGTTCGATTTTAAACTCGTCAAAATAATTAATCTTTATTTGTTTATTTTATCTTTGACAATATTTGGTGAATATTGTCATTGTTTGATAAGCCTCTAGTTGGTAGCGATACAGTCAATATACACGTACAGCGTGTTTATCAGATAACAGGTACTACAAAAACGAAATTAAAACAAAGCTTTCAACTTGTAGCCCAAATATGTACCAAAGGTCATACATATGAAGTGTTATAGTGTTTCGACGCAGTTACACTTCCAAATATAGTAAAAAATGTAAAAAAACTTTTAGAAAGAATATCCATACATTTTCACGATCAATATTCATACAGGTTTACGATTTTTTTAGTATGTTATGAGTATTATTATTATTATTATTATTATTACTAGGTGTTCTGTCTTACGACAGGTCCATTCCCTTTGTCGGTGAGCTTAGGCCGCAAATGCGCGTTGTCCTCGGCCTTATCCTTCAGCTCCCAGAATTTTCTTCTTTCCTTCTAGTCCTACAATATTTGACTCCTCCTCCTTCTTCTTAAGCTCCTTTTTCTCTCAACCTTTCCTCCTATGACGTCGTGCAGAAGACAGTTCCTTTTAAGGATGAGACCGATCAAGTTTACTTTGTACCAAATAATCTTAAGGGTATTGATAATATCTACCAAAGAGACCGTAGTAAATCACATTATTTTAAGACTGAATAAATAAATAAACATATTATTTTGGTAATTTTTGTAATTGTCAAAAAAGTGTCTTCCTATTTGAATCGAACTGTATATGTTATCATATTTTTTTAACGGCTCTCAATATTAAGTAAGCCTACTCAAATCACATCCAATCTCCTAACACAACGATCGTTAAAAGTGAGCTATACCCTCAACGGTAGACTCGCATTGCACAGGGTCACCATTGACGCAGAGGTCGAGTTTCAAATCCCGGCCGGGTGTTCTAGTCCAGTAGTTTTCAACCTGGGGTCTGTTCGTGTACCTCTAGATATAATCTCTCTTCAGCTTTGGACCCCTAAATTCGTTGGTGCATAATGCAAGTTATATAATCTAAAATAAATATAAGGGACATCCAAACCGATGTATTAAATGATAAGGTTTAAAATAGAATCATATACGTGTACTATACCACCATCAACAATTTAACCCGCTTTAATGGCCGAATGGTCTAAGGCATCACTATCGTGTTAAACCAGCCTGCTGATGACATGGAGATACGGGTTAGAATCCCGGTTGGATCTACTTAGGGTGGTTATCCCCATGTCCATACATGTTATAGCCATGTGTTTGTTTTCATTTAATTTATTTAGAATTTTATTAGTAAAAGTGTGTAGAAGTATTGCCGTACCTTTGTTATTTTGGATTCCGTATCGTTTTTGGTCATTTATTCTAAATTTATATATATAATTTATCAAGTGGTTGGCAGCTCATCTTTCCATCATTTTGTCAAAAATGAGTATAATTTCTATATATCTACAAATCGCATAATCAAATTGTTTACTTTTTTTTATAAATTGGTCTAATAATTAAGGTTTTATGCTGTATGCTTAAATTTATTAATTTTGGTTATTAACGAGGTTATTTGTCTGTTGATCATTTTCAAGTATTTGATTCTGATTTTATCTATTCCCTGGCTTTTATTTATATTTAGTTTCTCAATTATGTATTTTATTTTGGAACATTTAACCCCATGTGTATACAGTACATACTTTGAATTTGGTAATTGTTTCGAATATTTGTTTTGTCTAGTTGCATATTGCAAGTATGTTGTAGTTGTATGACTTGCTTTTCTAGTGTTTTACAAACACTATTTGCAATATTTTCGATTTTCTCAATTTTGCCTAAATGTGTATTTATTACTTCATCAATAATTGTCATTTTACTTTTTCTACTCATAATTCCCTTTATTTTATACCATGTTTTCTTAATATTACTACTCCCTTTATTCATCCCAGTTTGGTAA